>VWYK01093500.1:43397-55875 GCA_013399775.1 Semnornis frantzii
AGAGGAGAGGAGAGGGGAGAGGGGAGAGGGGAGAGGAGAAAGGAGAGGGAGAAGGAGAAAGAAGGAGCCAGACCTCACAAAGTGCACTGGTCTGATTAGTGTTTGCCCAGTCCTGGGCTAGGGGAGCCTCTAGAAGTTCAAAGGACAATAGCACTTTTATTTGTCTTGTTTTAGATGTGTTTTATTTTAGCAATTAATCAAAAAGCTGCCTTCCTTTGAAAAGCAGCTATAAAATAATGTTGTAGGGCTCCCCATTGACTCAGTATTCTCAGGTTTCCAGTCAGGAGGTGATTTTTCTAACTGCCAGACATCAGACTTGCCCCAAGATCTACAGCCACAATAGACTGTAGACCAGGACACCTCATGTAGCCTGCAGCCAGCACAGCCACACTCAGATCTCTGCTGGCTGCAGTAATAAAGTCTCTGCACTGCAGTTAAATGTGTGTCCACTGCTCTGGTGTTGTGCAGCCTGGCAGCACACTACAGGGGAGGCAGGGAGAGGGCTGGTGCTGTAGCTCAGCTTCAGACTCAGCTTTTTGGTGCTAGAAGGACCAGGACTGATCACACCACAGATGTGTGCCACCACCTGGCAGCCTGGGCTGGGCTTGAGCCCAGGCCACAACTGGGTGAGTGCTCAAGTGCTGTGGTGTCTTTGCCTTGCCAGGAAGGCAAGGCTGAGGACATATCTCTAAGATGCAGATGACATCTGAGAGGTGGTAGATAGCAGGATTAACCTCAGCCTTGCTGGTTCCACCTTGTTCCCCAGCACCCTTGGCACAGCTTTCTACCTGATGGAGCACTGTGCTGGCCACATCTACAGTGATGTCTCCCTCCCCGCGCTGCAGCCCAGCAGGCGAAGGGCTCTTTATGCTGCCATGAGTCAAGTCCTCTCCAAGATCCACAGCATAGACCCCAGAGCAGCCAAGCTGGAGGACCTTGGGCAGCATGGTGAGAGAAGCTCTCTGTCCTCTATCACTGCTTGCTTCTAGATTCTCCTGGATACATTTCAAAGGACAGGCTTGGGTAGGGCACTTGGCGCAAACTTGGGGGCAGCTGGAAAAGCAAGGATGGGTAGCAGGATGCCTGAATCCTCAGGTGTGGTGGGAGGGTGTGGTGAGCTGCTTTAGTCCCTCCAGCTCTGTGTTTCCTGTCAGTAGTTTTCCTTACAGAGCTTCCTGCCACGAGCAAGAACTGTGGGTGCAGGAGTAAATTGCTTGCTGCTTTGTCTCACCAAACTCCCTCAGCAACTCCAGTCTCTGCAGAGCCATCTTAGCCTCTTGGAGTTGGAGAAGTTACAATTTTGTCCAAGATCTGATTATTTCCACCAGGATATCAAATCCAGTGTCCAGCTAAGAATGTATGAGACCCCTGAAAATCACAATTAAACTTGGAGCTTATCTCAGGGTGCTAGACTGGCTGTTTGTCTACATGTTTCTTTTATGCATGTCTTTTGAAGCTTCTTTGCACCAGCCCCTTTCCCTGAGAGTCTTTTTTCCTCTGTTACAGGTAGCTACATTCAGCAGCAAGTTGAGAGCTGGACAAAGCAATATCGAGCTGTGGAGACTGGTGTCATCCCAGCCATGGAGAGACTCATCCAGTGGCTGCCTCTGCATTTTCCTGAGTCTCAGAAGACAACACTTGTGCATGGTGACTTCAGGTACTGCTTGACCAACGGCTCTGCCCTGTAAAGAGGGAGAATGCAAAGCAACAGGCAGACTGCAAAGAGTTGCTGAGCTGAGGTGGGCTGGTGCAGCAGCTCCAGGGCAGTTTGAAAGCTGGGCTCTGGGACAAGTTCAGACTTTTCCAGGAAATGAGATGAAGCTCTTTGCATCTGTCACAAGAAACACATCCCAAGAGCTCTGACTGCTGCTGTCTTGCACCTGGAGCATGTTTTATCTGTGGTAGTTTAAAGCAGTGCCCATTTGAGAGCAAGGAAATGGGGGCAAGGAACTGAAAGCCTGGGCTCCTGATGTCCAGCTGTAGTCTTACTGCCTCCTTGGTGTTTCTTGGCCCAACCCCTGCGAACACTAAACACTGGAGGATCATCAGCTGTTTCTGCAATACTCAGAAATCAGTCCTGGTGCAACTTGCTCATGATATTTAGTGCTGAATGAGTTTGGGTGGCTGGGAGGGTGCTGCAGGATATATGGTGAAACCTGCTGGTGTTACAGGGGAAGGCATTCAGGAGCACGATGGCTGGGGACAGAGGTGAAGGGTGCTCAGAGCTACATCTGTGTTGTCAGACCCTGGCTGCCAGGGCTGAGGCTGCAGCATAGGCATGTGCCAACTCTGGGCCACGTCTCCTTCTCACGAGGTTTAGCAGACATGTTTCCATTGAGACTGGAAGCCAGTGAGGCTCTGCACCCTGGCAGGGTGGCTGCTCTCTGTTTCCTTCTCCACAGGCTGCTGCCCTCTCCCGGGGCTCAAATGGGTGCAGGCTCTACTACAGATGGTCTGGAGCCCACAGCTGTGCAGGGCCTGGAGTTACTCTGTGCCTTCGAAATGACCAGAAGGTCCTCCTGGACAGTGACTTGCCTGATTCACTTTTTGGCTAGTCTGTCCTGTAACATCTGTTTAATGATCTGAGGCTCTGAATAAGTTGGTTTCATCCTGAAAGCACAGTTCAGTTCATCATTAACCATCATTACACTATTGAGTAATCTCAGTGCTCTCTGACCTATGCCTGCAGAAATTAATGTTTCACTTTGCAACCTCCCAAAGGACTCAGATATTTTTGAAGGCAGTGAAGAGCACTGGAAAGAAGCTGAGCACTTGAGGCTTTTCTGATCTCTTCTTTCCTCTGATACAGGATGGACAACTTGGTCTTTCATCCAGACAGGCCAGAAGTCCTTGCTGTCCTTGGCTGGAAGCTTTCAACTCTAGGAGATCCTGTCTCTGATTTGGCGAATAACTGCATGGCCTACTTCCTGCCACCTCACTTTAGTGCGCTCAGAGGTACAGAGAGGGGCAAAGTCATGTCTGGCACATGAAGAGAGGAACTAGAGTTTAGAAACAGATTAGCTGCTGCCCAGAGAGCTCAGCTGGCAGTTGGACTCATTGCAGCTGGAAACTGCTCTGCCCTTTCTCCCCTCCATCCCTCCAGAGTGGAAACATCTTTATGCATGTGCAGGAGTCACTGTGCCATGGTCACTTCATCCCTATTTTGTCTCATATCTGCCACCCATTTAGTAGATGCTCTGCCATGTGCTGCCTGTCCTGGTTGGTACTGTCACCCTGTTCCTGTACAGGATCTTTGTTAGCAGTTATGCCATGGCCCCAGTGAGAAGGACCTCACTTCACAGCTTGCAAAACTACCTTTAAAATATTTCCCTCTCACTCCAGCTGTGAAGCTAGGGAACTCTTTTGGGAGGGAAAACTGTGAACCAGGCCAACCTGGAAGGGATTTGTCCACAAAGTTATACACTTGTTAAAAAGAAAAATGCAGGGTTAAACCAAGATGATTCCATCATTTAGGAGGAAGATCTGTCAGTCACTGCTCTCACAGTCTCACCCCATACACATTTCACCTATGTGGGTGGGCACAACTTGCAGGTGTTGGATGGGTGCAGATGTCTCTGCTGCTCCACATCTGCATAGCTCTGCTGCAAGCCTCACAGCATCCCTAGAGGGCTCTGAGCTTCTCACTATCTGCTGACTCACTGTTGCCTCTTCACATCTCCCAGGCTTGGGGAAGTGTGATCTGGGGCAGCTGGGAGTCCCCACAGCAGAGGAGTATTCCCAGATGTACTGTGGCCACATGAGAGTGGAGCTTCCTGAGAACTGGAATTTCTACATGGCCTTTGCCTTTTTCCGACTGGCTGCAATGCTGCAGGGACTCTGCAAAGGCTCTCTGGCAGGTGAGGAACCCAACCATGCCAGCCCTGTTCCCCGCTTGTGTCCCCACCTGTGTGGGAAGAGCTCTCACACTGAACTGGGGGAGGGCAGACTGGCAGAATGTGCCACAGGGTTTGGGCACATCTGGCTGTGAATCCTGAGAGCTCTGAAATTCCAGGTGCTCCAGCAAAATATGGTGTGTCCAGCAATGTTACGCTTTCAGCAGAGAGCTCCCATGGGAAGTCAGGGCTCAAAATGAGAGATCTTGTTTCACTCTGGAGAGTAGTGACCTGGGAGCTGTTGTGCAGCCAATTATTGCTGCACATAGACAAGAGGGATGGGAACAGAGTGTCCTGAAAAGCACAGAGCTCACTCTCTCCTCCAGCACAGGCTCTGGAGGGTGGAGGCTGCTGAAACCTCTCAGGGCAGCTGTGGTGTGTGGTCAGGTTGTGTTTTGTAGCCAGGCCGTGCCCTGCAAACAGAAGAGAAGGTCAAAAGGGAGCACACAGAGGGAATTTCCCCAGAAACTGCTTTTTGTTGGTTGCAAGGTCTGGTCTGTTCCTCTTTGTGCTGATGGGAGGTTGCTGTGTGTTCAGTTTTCTTTCATGGTAGAACTGAGCAAAGGGCAGAGCTGAGAGCTCAGAGCCGTGTCTACAGGTGGAGCTCTCAGACCTTCAAACTAAGCACCACCTTGGCTGAGAAGCTCAGAAGCAGGGAGGTGATGTGAACTCCCAGTGCTCTTTATCTGCATGCATCAGGCTGGCCTGGGAGGCTTTATCAGGGGAAAAACAGATGGTATTTTCATACTCCCTAGAGAGGAGTCTCCTCGAGTCCTGCTGGGCTGGCCCAGAGAGGGGCACCCGGTGCTGTCTGGGGTGTGACTAACACAGGCTGGTTCCAACAAAGATGTTGAGACCTCACCTGAAGTACTGCGTCCAGCTCTGGAACCCTACACAATATGGACATGGATCTGTTGGAGAGGGTCCAGAGAAGGCCACAAAGATCATCAGAGGGCTGGAGCACCTCTTCTACGAGGACAGACTGAGCGAGTTTGGGCTGTCAAGCCTGGAGAAGAAAAGGCTCCAGGGAGACCTTAGTACCTGAAGGGGGTACAGAAGAGCTAGGAAAGGACTTTTGAACAAGGGCTTGCAGTGACAGGACAAGGGACAATGGTTTGAAACTAGAGCAGGGTATATTTAGATTGGACATTAAGAAGAAGGTCTTTACAATGAGGATTGTGAGACAATGAGGTTGCCCAGAGAAGCTGTGGATGCCTTGTGCCTGGAAGTGTTTGAGATCAGGCTGGATGTGGCTTTGAGTAACCTGGTCTGGTCAAGAGGTGTTCCTGGCCATCACAGCAGGGTCAGAACTAGCTGATCTTTAAGATCCCATCCCACTCAAGCCATTCTATGTCTTGTGTTGTTCCTAGGGAGGCCAGCCCCAAGTGAGAGCAGCCCAGAGGATGCAGAGTTTGTGGCTGACCTGGCTTGGGAGTTTGCCATCAAAGAAGGTTTCCGCGTGTTCGACAGCCTGCCTGCCACCACGTCTCTTGCACAACCTTACAGCACCTGGGCCAGGCCAAGCCCATTCCTCAGCAGGGGCTACAGTACCTGGTCACATCCTGGGGAAGCTCCAGTGCCCAAAGTCCCCCTGGTCACTGCCCCCACCAGCCTGCTGGGGATGGCCCTGGGTCTCAATTGCAAGCTGGAAAAGGTCATAGGCATCCAGTGGGGTTTCCTGATTTCCAAGCCCAGATGTGCTCCACACCCTGCTCTAGATCTGAAGGTGGGAATTCTGCCTCCCTGAAGCTGCTTTGCTGCTTGTGCACCAGGATGAGGGATCATGGCCTGCCTCTGAGTGCCACTGCTTTCCTGATCACTCCAGACATTTGGCATTCAGAGAGTCCAGTAGTTGGAGAAAGAGGCCAAGTTCCCATCGCTGGCTACATTTGAATAGCATTTCCTGTTCTAGGAAACAGCGATGTCAGGAGCTGGCATTCCCTTACAAGATGAGCAGATTAACACCAGTCCAGCTGTAATCACTGGTGCCACTCCTGCCATCAACCCAGAGCTTGGCTGGGCTTGGGTTTTTCAGCACCTTCCAGCCCAGCACTTGCTCATTACCTTCCTCCTGGCAGGAGGAACACTCACTGCTGCCTTGCTGGGAAAGACTAAATGAATTCTCCTTGTAAGACTCCATTCCAGTGCCTTCTTGGGAGGTCCCTTAGGTAGGGCAAAGAGCTGCTTGCACCTCTGCAGCTTCATTTCCTTCTCTGTCTTCTCTTATTCTGCTCACCCTGGCAGTGGCTGTCCCTGCAGACATCCTTGTCACCTGCCCAAGCTGAGTGTGGTCAAGCCCTCATCAGGAAAGGTTCTGGGGTGCCACCTGGACTTTGGCCCTGCCACTGTCCTAGGTTGTCCTGTGCAGAGCAGGTGCTGCTGCAGCCCTGAACCCTCAAAGTGGAGGAACATTGGTCATTCCTGCTGTGGTGAGGAAGCAGAAACCAGCTACCAAAGTGACTTGCCTGTGGGTCAGTGGCAGAGATGGGAGGAGCATCAGCTCTTGAACTGTAGAGTTTAATCTTCCTTCTATAAGTGCAAGGCAGGTCAGGTCAATCCACAGCTATAAGGACACTGAAGTCCCCTACCCAGGCTCTGCAGACTGTTTTCACTGTGCTTGCATTTCCCAGTGCTGCTGGTGGCCACGGTGAGGCTCTGAGCTCCCAGCTCTGGGCTGGCTGGTGCTGGAAACAGATTTTCTGGGAGTGGTGTCACAAGTAATCATTCGCAGAGTGTGTCATGAAAGCAAACATCCCAACCCTTGGGTTGCTGCCGAGATTAGATTCTTAATGTATTCCAGAGGCTTTATCGAGTTCGAGCGGGTTGCTTAACTGCCTTTTAGCTGCCAAACAACAGAAAATCCCATCTGCTGTTCAGCCCCTCAGAAGCATTTCCTTGTGCTCTGGCAGAAAGCAGCAAACCCCAGCATTTCAGGAGCTTAGCAGCTGATCTCCTGAGCAGGTGGAAAGGGAGGGGAAGTAGTAGCTCCGGGGAGTTTGGGAGTGCTGAGATGAGCAGATCTCACCCTTCTTTGAGACACTCATCCTCAGAGCTGGGAGAGAATCACTGAGTCTCCAGAGATCAGGACTGCCATGCTCTCTACTCCATGCACCTTGGGCTTGTGGTGGAGACACTGCTCCTTGTCTGGGAGACCACAGAGCCCCCTCATCCCTACCATCTCCCCATCCATCCCATTGCTCTTCCCCTTGGCATTGTCCCTGCGCTGTCAGCCTTTGCTGTGGAAGTGTGTTGTGAAAGCCAGGGGAGGAGTCTTGCTGCCCACGGCAGGAAGATAGTGCAGTGGAGAATGAAAGGGCTAAGTAGTTCTGGCCTGGGACTGTCATGGTGCT
The DNA here is from genome assembly GCA_013399775.1 of Semnornis frantzii. Lineage (NCBI taxonomy): Eukaryota > Metazoa > Chordata > Aves > Piciformes > Ramphastidae > Semnornis > Semnornis frantzii. The sequence goes on from VWYK01093500.1 coordinate 50,641, forward strand.
TATAAGCTGGGCAAGGACCAGAGGAGAGGACAAACTGCCTTGTGCCAGCTGGCACTTCATGGGTGGAGGTTTGTCCCCATGAGCTTGGCAGTGAGGTGCCTTTGGCTGAGGCACTCTCAGGGCAGCATCTCAGCTGATCCTGCCATGTCGCACATGAGGAGCCAGCAGACTTTGCACACTGGTCCTGAAGGTTGCCCATCCACACAGTTCTCCAGGGATATATCCTCTCCAGAGGAGCAGAGGAAAGCTCAGTGTCATAGAATAGAATCATAGAAGTGTTTAGATTGGAAAAGACCTTTAAGATCATCAAGTCCAACCATTAACCCAGCACTGCCAAGTCTACCACTAAACCTTGTCCCCTGAGCACCACATCCCCACAGCTTTGAAACCCCTCCAGGGAGCATGAGGATGTCTGGCCAAAGCAGTGTGCACACAGCTGCTCTCCCAGTGCTGTGCCTGGGACTGGCTGTTGGTGAAGGTCAGCACCAGGGTAGGGCATGTAGGAAGATACAAATTGTCTCCTCTTCTTCTGTCAGGCCAAGAGTACCAGGACCAATGCAGTGACTCTGAGGGTGACCTTACAGGCGATGGAGCAAGAGAGCCAGGTGAGCAGACACATGCACCTACCATCTGACCCTTCTCTGGCCCAACTAAAGCAGCACAGAGGCACTTCCCTTGGAGGGTCTCCTCTATATCAGGAACACATTGCAGTCTGGGGTTTGTGAGCACTAGGAGTGGTGTGTGCTGTCTGTTGTAGCATTCCAGGTAAGGACATTTCCCCAGTACTACATTCCCTAGAGCAATTGTAAGGAGCTGGGGTATTTGCTGCCATCCTTCCTTGGTCCTGCAGTCTCTTGCTTGCCCTGTGTGGGTTTTGATCTCATTCTCCCACAGGTCTCTGGAGCAGAGCATCTCAGCAGTCCAGACCCAAGCCTGGTGCTTCACTCAGACCTAAGCTCCACATCTGGCTGAAGGTTCACAGGTTCACAGGACAGTCCTCTCCAAACCAGAGCTGAGCCACAGTGCTGGGGAGCCTCAGGCAGCTGCTCTGAGGTGGGAGAGGTCATGCTAACAGCAGCTGGGGAGCCTGAATTTCAGTGGTGTTATCTCATATCTGGGCTCAGTATCCTTATGGCCAGGATCAACAGATATGGGGCAAAATCCAGCCCTGGATCGTGAGGTCACAGGAGGTCACACCAGCCTTGCACAGGGGGAAGCCAGTCAGGAATAACCAGGTGGGGCTGCAAGATTTGAATTCAGGAATAAAGAGAATGGAGCAGGGTTCTCTCCTCCAGCACAACACCTTTGGCTCCCTGCAGATGTTCAGAGAACCCTTGTTGATGGTGGGGAACTGAATCCAGTCCTCCAGGACTCTGTCCTCATGGGTGGCTTTGGAGCTGAGGCAATGCCTAGTCCCTGGAGCTGGGAGGCCTCCATGGTCACCATGACTGCAGTGGGGCTCTGAGTTTCTTTGGGGATCACAGAGGATGCAGGCTGGATCAATAGGGGCTTTCAATGCTTTATAGAGGCCACCAGCAAGGGGAAACTGTGGGAACAATCATGGTAATTCCTGAGCTTTTTATGTGTTGCCTGTTGGTAATTCAATATTAAAGTGAATTCTTTGAATTCTTCTCCAGCTTCTCCAGCGTGGATGCAGCCTCAGCTCACTTTCATGAGGCCACATCCATCTGTCCCGGGTCACCCCCACATCCCTGCTCTCAGGGACACAAGGGGTGTTGTGGTGCTGGCTGCTCAACACCAGGACCACAGGGCTGTAGGGAACCCTTGAAACCTGAGCTTAGGTTTCTCCCGAGGTGAAATTCTACCTCCACTCCAGTCAGATACTTGGCTCTTGCTGTGGAAGGCGGGGTGGGGGGGGAGCCCGTATCTGAGCCTGCATCTGCCCAGTCCAGCCAGCTGGGAGCAGGCACCACCGTGCCTTTGCGCTTCCCAGCATCTCATGTTTCAGGCAAGCTTAGACCCAGGCAGCTACCGCAGGGCTGAGAGTTTGAGGCTGAGAGTTGGGTCTGCCATGAGGGTGTGTTCTCCGCTGCATGTGGGCTTAGTGCTGCTGGGCTTGTCTGCCCAGCCCCAGGGAAGGGAAGGGTCCTGCTGAGGAGGAGCAGCATTCACAGAGGGCTAATGCTCGATGCTATCAGTTGTCCACACAGGTATCAGCAGAAGGCGCACTCGGGACAGCACAAGAGAGCTTATCCCTCAACAAGGCTTGGCTGAAGCTCATCTGAGAAGCTGAGATGTTCCCTGTGGGTACACAGCCTGACCCCATCCCTCTGGGAGATACACAGGCACATCTCTATGGGTAAAGCAGGCTTTTCTGGCAGCTCCCAAAAGAAGCTATAAACACTCACGGGTCTTCAATAGGAGAGAGAACATGTTGGAACATGTCCTCACGAGTGCCACCTCCTAAAGGGATGCCCAAGCTCCAGTAACCAAGGCCACAAAGAGGACTCAGTTACCCTTCAGGGGATATGGGCAGCTGAGGATAAGAGAGATTGAGATCCATCCCAAGAGGATTTCTCATCCGATCCAAGAAACACCCAGCCTAATCTGCTGGGTTACCTTGGGCTGTTGTCTTGCTTCTCTGGGCTTCGTGGTTCCCCCCTGCAAAATGGGGCTGATATTTGCCCCCTGAGTGACATCCAGGAGACCTGCAGTTGCAGAGCTACCACCAAGACTTTGAGCAACCTCAGTCTCCCAGGATGGTGAGCTGAACTGGTTTTGAGTTCACAGACTCTGAGCAATCCAACTCTAGCAGGACAGCGAGTTAAACCTGTTTTGTGTTGACATACCCTACAGTTTTTCTGGCCCCTTTAACCAACCAGAACCACTCATCTGTAGTTACCTTTCACAACCCCTCACTAAAGAAGCCAAAGAGGTGCTGTCAGATGCAGGGTAATCACCACAGGTTTAGTCTGGAGGTTAAAACCTCTTTCTGGTTTTGGTCTGTGGTTTCTTTTAGTGGTGGTGGCGAGAAACTGAGAACATTCCTGTTCTCTGCATGTGAACAGACACTGGCACGCTCAAGTGGCCCAAGGTTTCTTGAGCAAACAAGCAGAAAAGGCCTTCTACCATTGTTAGAAGTTCTACAAAGCCTCTCATTTGCATGCACTGAGTAATGTTCCTGTTGTGAAAGTGCTCTGCTGACTTTGTTCCACTCCCCCTCTACATGGTTGTTTCTTTTTATGATTCTTGTGCACATGTCCAGGTGGCCAGAGGTCCTCAACCCTCTACCTCGTGACCCACAAAAATAAGTGCAACAGAGATGTTTCTAATTTTCCTCTGCCTTTCTCCTTGTTGCCTGAGCAAAGTTCCCTTGGCATGGACAGAGGCAAGGGCAGAGACAAGAACAGGGATAGTCAATGCTAGTGCTGGACACCAAAGAGGCATCCCAGGTGCACCAAACCAAACCAAGCCATTGCCAATGCGATTTGAACTGAATTGGGCTGGGGAAGTGATTGTCCTCTTCTCCTTAGAAATAGTGAGACCATACCTTGAATATGGGGCTCAATTTTGAGACTCTCACTCCAAGAAGGACATTGAGATCCTGGAGTGGGTCCAGAGAAGGGCAACAAAGCTGGTGAAGGGTCTAGAGCACAAGGGTCTAAGCTGCTCTTGTGAGGAGCAGCTTAGAGAACCAGGATTGTTCAGCCTGGAGAAAAGAGGAGGCTGAGGGGAGACCTTCTGGCTCTCCACAGAGCCTCTGAAAGGAAGTTGGAGCCAGTTGGGGATTAGTCTCTTCTCTCAAGGAACAANACCCGGCCCAGCGCAGCGCAGCATGTTGCGGGCGGCGTTGCTCGGTTCCCGGCTCTGCCGCGGCCCGGCCCGGCTCGGTGCCCCCTTCTCAGCCGCCGCCGCCTCCCCCATCCCGGCGCCAAACTCGCGCCCCGACATCGCCTATAACAAGGTAAGAGCCGCGCCGGGGGCCGCAGCCGGAAGGCAGCCGCTGCCCGCGGGATTCCCCGGGAGCGAGCAGGGACGGGGAATCCGGAGCTCCGCTGCTCTGCTGCCGCCCGCGGGAGTCGTGCGATCTGCGGGGGAACAGCGGTGCGAGCCCCCTGCGGGGCTGCAGGGAAGCAGCAGGAAATTTGGGCCCAAAGTCTTGTTTTGCAGAAGATCTTGGTGGAAAAAAAGCAGCTCGGGGTGCAGCAGCTGGTGTGAGGCACAAGGTGTTGGGTGGGACCCTCATTCCGATCCCCGGGGTTGTCTCGGCTCCCATCGGTACAACAACCCAAGAGCAAACTTGACGAAGGGAAGGGAAGGTGCCTGGCTGGGTGCTGGTTGTCCGTGTAGAACTGACCTTCATCTCCTTCTGGACAACACCATCTGACCGTCCATGCGGGCGCTGGTGGAGGGAGAGCCTTCTTCTCCCAAACCACTCAGCCACTCCCTCCATTGGCTGTGGCAAGGGTGGTGGTTGGCTGAGTGTTGGGCAAGTGCTTGGTGAGCACCGTGATCTTTGCACTGCCTCTTTCTTGCCATCGACTTGACAAAAACAAAATCCACCCTTAATGAGGAGGAAGGAGCTGGTGAAGAGCTGCTGTTGGCACCTGATTCTGTTTCAGACCCACGGGGAGCCCAAAATGAGTTAATCGGGAAACCGCTTCCAAAGCTCTTGTGCTGTATCATCTATGCCTGGAGCATTTCTCACTCTTCAATCTCTCAGGCTCCTGGTGTCCCTGCGAAGGTGCAGCCTGGAGCTTCCAGGGCTTGCAGGGAGCTACTGAGGTGGGAACTGCTCCCAAGCCACATGCTTTTGCCAAGGCTTTGTATATTCTTCGTATAAACTGTCTCTCTTGTGTTCTGTTAGGCTAAAGCATCTCCTTTATATTGGTCCACTTTTGGAGCCTTAGTGAATCATAGAATCATTGTGGTGGGGAAAAGCTTTGAAGACCATTGAGTTCAACTACTATCTAACCTGACCAAGTCTGGTGCTAAACCATGTCCCTCAGCACCACATATACAAGTCTTTGAAACCCCTCTAGNCCATCCCGTGGAGATGCGGTACTGTGGGACACGGTTTAGTGGTGACCTGGCAGTGCTGGGCTGGACCTGATGGTCTTAAAGGTCTCTTCCAACCAAAACCATTCTGCGATACTATGACTGGGGCTGAGCTGATCCGAACAGGACCCCTAGAACCGGGCTGTATCGAGCCGTTTCAGCTCGGGCCGTGACAGTGCGGACAGCACCGGCCCATCCGCACCGTGCCGCTCCTCT
>VWYK01093500.1:56196-71455 GCA_013399775.1 Semnornis frantzii
AAGACCATTGAGTTCAACTACTATCTAACCTGACCAAGTCTGGTGCTAAACCATGTCCCTCAGCACCACATATACAAGTCTTTGAAACCCCTCTAGGGGTGGGAGTTCAACCACCTCTCTGGGGAGCCTGTTACAGTGTTTGAGAACCCTTTCACTGAAGAAGTTTCTTCTGATATCCAACCTAAACTTCCCCTGGCACAACTTAAGGCCATTTCCTCTTGTCCTGTTGGTCGTTCCATGGAAGAAGAGACCAACCCCCACCTGGCTCCAACCTCCTTTCAGGGATTTTGTGGAGAGGCAGAAGGTCTCTCCTCAGCCTTTTTTCTCCAGGCTGACAACCCCAGTTCTCTAAGCTGCTCCTCACAAGACTTATGCTCTAGACCCTTCACCGGGTTTGTTGTCCTTCTCTGAACCCACTCCAGGAATCCTTCTTAATTAGCCATCCTGCTAAGAAGCCATCACCCAACTAAAGCTCTTGCAGATTTCCCCTAAGCTTGGCTCTAGGTTTTAACCCAGCTTTGCTGCTTTCCTTGCAGATTTTCATAAATAATGAGTGGCACGATGCAGTCAGTAAGAAAACCTTCCCAACTATCAACCCAGCCACTGGAGAAGTTATCTGCCAGGTTGCTGAGGGGGATAAGGTAAACGTTTTCTTGATGGGTTTGTTTTCCATATGGGCACGTGCACAGGGCTTACAGAGGAGGACACTAACTCAACCCTCACCAAGGCAGCTCTGCCAAGTGCTGCGTTTGCAGTAGTAAGTGTCTGACCTATACAAACACCATGTCAAGAGCTGCTCATGTTTTCCCTTGACTACTGCTTGTTTGCAGCATAAACCCTCTGGCTTTGCCTCTTACTACTGGCAAGCTGGGACTGGAAAGGGCAGGGAGTAATGGGGAGCAGTCGTGGGTGGGGATTGCTGAGGCAGGCAGGGATGAAGGCAGACAGCTTTGTGGTCCTGTGGGTGCTGTGCTGGTGGTGTGATGGAGAGTTAGGGTAGCAGAGGAGACAGAAGGTCAGGATTCCCCTAAACAAATCCCTTTCTGCAGTGTGAAACTGTCCCAAGCCCTAGAAAATTTAGAAAGACAAGAAAAGAAAGGACTTGTGAGGAACAGAGTTCCGTAATCATCCCCTGCTTTATGCAAGGCCCTCCTAGGAGTTTGTGGCAGAGCTGTTTTGGTGTTTCCCAGCAATTTTGGGTTCTTAATACAGTCTGGAAGGCTGGTTTTGTTGCCCAAGGGAGGGGTGAGGGAGGGAAACCCTTTGTTGTTTGCCTGTCCGTGACAGACTGGCTTGTCCTGGCGAGACCATTATGGCAAGCCAGAACACAGAACCAGCCAGAAACCAGCCAGCCAATGCCCTGACAAGACAAAATGGTGGATTAGAAATATCTGATCAGGGGAAAAACTCCTTTAGACTGTGCTGGCAAAATCAAGTACCGAAAGAGTGTCAAAACCACACTTCTAGATCTTTTCCCGTGGCTCATTCTAGGCTGCAAATATGTACCTGGCAGAGGAGGTTGTGGAAATAATTTGACAACATTTGTACTCCACATAGCTGAGATAACAAAGGGTGTAAGTGGAGGTGGGGGCTGCATGGTCTTGCACCCATCTGTTTCTCTACCACTTCTACTTCCTCTTCCCCATAGATACAGCCCTGGCACTGCCCAGGTTGATGCTTCTGGGGCAACTGGCCTGGGGGCAGCAGCCCTGGGACTTGCAGGAGGCAGCTGTCAAGGCTGCAAATTCTTCCTCTCAGCAAGATGCCATCTGTTTGGAGGTTGTTCTCTCTCAGAGATCAGGGAGGGTTCCAGATGTGTTAGTGGGAGGTGGTTACTCCTTCCTCACCCTCTTGCCTATACTTCTTTGCAGGCAGATGTGGACAAGGCCGTTAAGGCAGCCAAGGAAGCTTTCCAGCTGGGCTCTCCTTGGAGGAGGATGGATGCTTCTCATCGGGGGAAGCTGCTGAATCGTCTGGCTGACCTGATCGAGAGGGACCGGGCTTACCTGGCGGTGTGTACCATGCTGGGCTCTCTGCTGGGGTCCCTGGCTGTGGGGAGAGGCAGGGGCAACTGTTCTGTGCCCAGAGGGTGTGTGGGGGGGGACTTCTGCCACAGCTAACGCTGCGAGAGAGAGCTCCAGGGGATGGGGAAGTGGTTTGGGGAAGCTGAAAGCAAAAAGGCCAACACTTAGAACCGATCCAAACTGAGAGTCTGATCTAAATCTCTAAGCCTGACTCTCCTCTCCACACTCTTCAGGCAATGTCTTTGTGTTTCATAGGCACTGGAGACTCTGGATAATGGCAAACCCTACTCCATCGCCTACCTGGTGGACTTGGACATGGTGATCAAGTGTCTCAGGTAAGTGTGAAGGCTGTAGGCACAGCTCAGTAACTTTTTGTGTTCCACACTTGTGCTGAGCTGGTCTAGGGCAGCTGAACCTCTGCTCCTGCAGAGACCAGATGCTGCTGACTCAAGCAGTGTGGGTGACAGGGATGGGTCTGACTTCTTGGCTTCATGATTTTCCTCTCTTTTTGCTAAGAACGAGGCTGAAATTCTTGTGACTTCTCAAAGAAGTTTTGTCACCTATATGATTTTCTCTTGCTGTATACAGGACTCACTGTAATGGAGGTGATTTGGTTACAGCAAAGGAATGAGAGAATTTATGTTACATAAAAAGGGGAGGGACAAAAGTCTCTATTTACTGTCCTTTAAAAAAATCAGTCTCTTGAGAAATATTTGTATTGGTTTGTGTGTGCTGTGAAGTGACTGAAGGAGGGAGGAAAGCAAGCAGCTGGAGGAAGTCTCTTTTGTTTTCTGTTGTTATTTTAAATCCACTGACAAAACTTTCTTGTTGGCAGATACTTTGCAGGCTGGTCAGATAAATTCCATGGCAAAACCATCCCCTTAGATGGAGACTTCTTCTGTTACACAAGACATGAGCCAGTGGGAGTTTGTGGACAGATAATCCCAGTGAGTAAAACCTAGCAGTAGTCCCACCAGGCAGGACCAGGGCAGGGATTCTCCCACAGGCACTTGGCAGTGGTGTGGCACACACCTTGAATCCTGGGTTCAGTTTTGGGCCCCTCACTTGCAGAAGAACATTGAGGGGCTGGAGCAGGTCCAGAGAAGGGTGATGAAGCTGGAGAAACAGGGCTGGTGAGGAGCAGCTGAGGGAACTGGAGGTGTTCAGCCTGGAGGCTGAGGAGAGACCTCACTACTCTCTACAGCTTCCAGAAAGGAGGCTGGAGCCAGGTAGGGGTTGGTATTTTCTCACAAGGTATGAGTGATAGGACAAGAGGAAATGGCCTCAAGTTTCACCAGGGGAGGGTTAGGTTGGACATTCAGGAAAAATTTCGTCACTATAAGAGTGGTCATTGGAAGACATTGGAACAGGCTGCCCAGGGCAGTGGTGGCGTCTCCATCCTTGAAGGGGTTTCAGAGCCTTGGAGATGTGGTGCTGAGGGCCATGGGTTTAGTGGTGACCTGGCAGTGCTGTGTTAAGGTTTGTACTGATCTTAAAGGTCTTTTTCGACCTTAGTGACCCTGATTTCAAGCATTCAGTGTTACCATGGAGGGTTGTCCTAAACTGCAAGTTTTCTGTTGCTAATCACTGCTTCCTGCAGTGGTGAGGAAAGTTACACAAGCCCCAGCTGGGAGGGCTGTTTTTTGCCCTGGCAGTGGAGAACTACCTGCTGATGCACAGGCTCTGAGTAACACTTACTTTGTATGCAGAATTTGAACCTCCTTATAGGAGTTATCTGGCTCTGAACCACAATTACCTGTAAACTACTGCCTAGCACTAAACCCAGACCTCTTTGTGATGAGGAAATGGAGAGCTGGTCTGTAAAACTCAGCTCTCTGAACATGATCCTAGGGAAGGATCAGTGACTGCTCCCATGAGTGCTGCAGCTGATTTGAAGGTTGCTGGTTGCTTACTGATTAATCGACAGCTTTGAGGTTCACTCCAGTAAATAACCTCCTTATTTTTCAGTGGAACTTCCCCCTGTTGATGCAAGCATGGAAACTGGGACCTGCCCTGGCTACGGGGAACGTGGTTGTGATGAAAGTGGCAGAGCAAACCCCTCTGAGTGCTCTCTACGTGGCTAATCTGATCAAAGAGGTGAGCCAGAAGCTGGGTTTCCATCTGCTGCCTCGCTGGTGGAGGGATGATGCAGCCACACTGGTGAGCAGTGCAGGGCACATGATGGGAACAGAGAGAGGCTGTCTACTCTGAAGAAAGGCTGCATTGTCTTGGCTATTTTAACATTTGATTTAGCAAAAAAAGCCTCCTTGTCCTTGTAAATGTGTATGCAGAGGACATAAACCTTGACTTGGGAAGGACTCTTGGGCTTCAGTTAAATAGCAAGGTTCAGGGTGATTAGAAGAGTAACCAAGCTCCAAACTGTGCTTAAGGTGTGGGGTGGGGGGAGTTGTCCTGGTTGGTTGTAACTGCACATTCAGACTAAAGACCTGGGGAGTGAAATCGCAGCAGCAAAGGCTCTGTTCTTCGTGGGAGGCTCCTGAAGTGTTACTAACAGATGTGGGTAGGTGAAGTCCTTGGTTTGGAAAAAGAATAATGTTGTTCTTTCCTGCTGTGAACCAACAGGCTGGGTTCCCACCAGGTGTGGTGAACATCATCCCTGGGTACGGGCCCACTGCAGGCGCTGCCATCTCCTCCCACATGGACATAGACAAAGTGGCTTTCACCGGCTCCACGGAGGTGAGGGGGGGACCTGAACCTTTAAGCCTTTGGGATGTGGAGAACATCTCATCGCTGCCATGCTTTTTTTTTGGTGCCTTGGCCTCCCCACTTCTTTTTAATACAGCTGAGAGTGTGACACTTCTTTTTGCTTTACATAAGACTCTTTTTAGTGCCTCTTATTGTTTCATTTGATCTGCTTCTTACTAGAGATGAAACTGGGCAGGCTTCAGCTGTTTCCTGAAAGTCCTGACAATGAAGGGATTATTACTGAACTGCTGACAGAAGGTTTTAACCCAGATGCCCTGCCAGGTGTTGCTGGAGGTAGGAGCCAAATCCTAATCTTCATGTTCTTCCCCTGGTGCAGGTTGGGCATCTGATCCAGAAGGCTGCAGCAGAGAGTAACCTGAAGAGGGTGACACTGGAGCTTGGAGGAAAGAGTCCAAATATCATCATGTCTGATGCAGACAGTAAGTAGCTGCTGGCAGATTGTTTGATTGTCTTCTGTGTTGGGTCTCTGCAGCCAAAGCTGGAGGGGAAAGGAAATGTCTCTGGTGTTGTGGGAGCCTCCAGCTCTGGCACTACCTGGCTGCTCTCACCCAGTGCAGTCTCTGTGCCTCCCACTGTATCTGTTTGTGTATCAGAGCTTCTCCACTCCCAGTTCTTTCCCAGTGCTGTGAAGAGGTTCAGTTATCAACAAACAAGAATTGTTTCAGTATTTCAGTTCAGCCTTAGATCCGTTTTTGTTTTAATTTCTTTCTCTTTTGTGTGTGCCACTCTCTTCTGCTCTTAGGAAATTCTGGTTCCTTCATCTCCTACATACAGACTGGTTTTTGATCTCAGGGAGCCAACACAAATGCTTTTAACTGGGGTTCTTTAGTCTAGAAAAAAGAAAAGGAGGCTGAGGGGAGACCTCGTTGCTCTCTACGACTACCTGAAAGGAGCTGGGAGCCAGGTGGGGGTTGCTCTCTTCTCCCAAGGAACAAATGAGAAGGCCAGGACAAGAGGAAACGGCATCAAGTTGCACCAGAGAAGGTTTAGGTTGGATATTAGAAGAAACTTCTTCACTGAAAGGGTTCTCAAACACTGGAAGAGGCTCCCCAGGGAGGTGGCTGAGTCACCATCCCTGGAGGGTTTTAAAAGCCACAGAGATGTGGTATTGAGGGACATGGTTTAGCACCAGACTTGGCAGAGTTAGAGAATGATTGGATTCAGTGATCTTAAAGATCTTTTCCAACCAAAATGATTCTATGAATCTATGATTCTGTGTGGCAGTAAGAAGGAGAATTTTTTTTTCTAGATCTAAATCAACTTGTCCTTAATACCTGATCATTTCAAAGGAGAATTGCAGCCTGACTTGGATTAAGGTATTTTTGCCTAGTATGGGATGCTTTACTCAAACAACCTGAATCTGTGTGGAACTTCTGCCCTGCCAAAGCATGGAAAAGCCAGCTGAAGGGACTTTGTACCACTGCTTCTTCAGCTGACTCCAAGACAGTTGTTCAAAAGAAGTCACCTACTGACTCTGATTGGGTTTGTTTGCTTATTTGTTTTCTCTCCCCAATCACAGTGGACTGGGCTGTGGATCAAGCCCATTTTGCCCTCTTCTTCAACCAAGGGCAGTGCTGCTGTGCTGGATCCCGAACCTATGTCCAGGAAGATATCTATCATGAGTTTGTGGAGAGGAGTGTTGAGAAGGCCAAGTCCAGGGTGGTTGGAAACCCATTTGACTTTAAAACTGAACAGGGGCCTCAGGTAAGAACCTCAGGAAATGTCCTGAACTATTATCTCATGAAATAATCCCAAACTCGAGTGGGTAGATTTGGCAGTGCTGGATTAATGGTTGGACTCAATGACCTTCTAAGGTTTTTTTTCCAACCTAAGTGATTCTGTGATTAAGTCATATTGTGCATCAGTTAATTCAAATGAAAGATATCCTTGAGTCTCTTGAATAATCTCCTTTGAACTGTGCCCATTGCCTCCTCACTTGTGCAGGATGGCAAGGTTCATTAGCAGTTCTGATGGTTCCAAACTCTCCACTTAATGCTGACAGTTGGAAGTCACCATCTCCCTTTGTGGCTGGCTTGGCAGCCTGTTAAAATGAGGAATTGCCAGACCACAGTCATGTGCACAGCAGGTTGGAGTCCAATCCTGTTTTGCCTCCAGTGAAGGTGAAGCTGATGTGTCTGTCCTCGTGGCTCTCAGGTTGACGAAGAGCAGTTTAAGAAGATCCTTGGTTACATTAGCACTGGGAAACGTGAAGGAGCCAAACTGCTGTGTGGTGGCAACCCTGCTGCAGACAGAGGCTATTTCATCCAGCCAACTGTCTTTGGTGACGTGCAGGACAACATGACCATCGCCAGAGAGGAGGTGAGATGAGACCTGCAGCACCTCCTGTCTGTCAGTTTCTCGCTTCTTCACCCTTTTGCCCAAACTGACAGAAAAAAGCCACAGGTCTGCAGGCTGTGAACGTTCATGAACTGTGAAACTCAGCCCTTCTTAGGAAGTTACCTCATGGAACTTCCCTCCAGATTACATCGTGGGCACTTCTTAATATGGGAAGTGGTACTTTGATGTCCTCTGTGACTTCTACCATACATCCAAAACTCCATCATCAACCACAGCCTCCCCCGTGGTCACTTTACAGATTTTCACATGCTTTTGTTTTGGATCTTGCAGATCTTTGGGCCAGTCATGCAGATCCTGAAATTCAAAACAATCGAGGAAGTCATTGAGAGAGCAAATGACTCCAAGTATGGCCTGGCAGCAGCTGTCTTCACAAAGGATCTTGACAAAGCCAACTACGTGTCACAGAGCCTGAGAGCTGGAACAGTTTGGTGAGCCTCTGCACTTCCTTCTCCCTAAACTGCTGGAAGCTTCCTTCTGTGCTGCCATTTCTCGTCACTTTTGCTCTTTGGTAGCTTGTCCCTACTTTGGATACAATTTTGTGTGCACTTCTCTCTCTGTAATCTCAGACCTTTAGTTATAACAGTTACTGTGGGCAAAATCTGGGTGTATTAAGATTCCGTGCTCCTACTGTCGATTAATGAATGGGATGAGGAAAAAGAAACCCCAGTGCTAGAGCTGGCAGTGACAGCAAGTGCTGCAGGGCTCAGAGTGCCAGCAGTGATTAGATCCCTGAGCACGTCTGTGATGTCCTGGCTGCTGCAGTGGATGTTCTCTGTGTGCTGAGGCTATGCCAGAGTCAGTACTTCAGCACCACTTTGCTGTTCCAGCATGAGATGTGGCAATCCAGTTTGTTTTCATGGTACTGAGTGAATAAGCAGGTGCTTTTGACAGCTGTCCTCTGAAGGAGGTGAGAGTGGCAACCTGGATGCTTGATCCTGTGGTAATGAGAGGTGTGAATTGATTTCATGATGTTCTGTTTGCTGGTCGATGAGAGTAAGATTTCAGTGTTGATTGATTCTGTTGGCTGAGAGGACTGACAAAACCAGAAATCCAGCTTGGAAAATCATCTCTCCCTCTGCTGTAAACAGCCCTGATGTCCATGTGCTGCTCTTCCATTCAGCAGTTCTGGAACCACAGGCACTTATGTTTCCATTTCAGGATAAATTGCTACGATGTGTTTGGAGCACAAGCTCCATTTGGCGGCTACAAGGCTTCTGGGAATGGCCGAGAGCTGGGAGAATATGGTCTGGAAGCATATGTAGAGGTGAAAAATGTGAGTATCACTCTATCCAAGCACTTCCCACCCCTGTGCTATAGCTCCACATCATATTTGTGCCTGTTGCTGTAGGCTGGTCTGAGAGTTGCAGTCTTCATTGTTGTTTAAAACATTAGAAAGGAGCTGTGCTTTTCACAGAATCACAGAATGCATCTGGTTGGAAAAGACCCTCAAAGGTCACCTTGTCCAACCCCTCTGCAGTCAGCAGGGACATCTCCAACTAGAGCAGGTTGCTCAGGGCCCCATCAAGTTTGACCTTGAATGTCTCCAGGGATGGGTTCTGAACCACATCTCTGGGGAACCTGTTCTAGTACCCTCATTGTGCAGCACTTCCTCCTGTGTCCAATCTAAATCTACTCTGCTCCAGTTTCAAGCCATTGCTCCTCATCCTATTGCTACAAGCCCTTCTCAACAGTCCCTCCCTAGCCTTTCTGTGGGCCCCCCTTGACATGCTGAAGTGTAGTGGCCACAAACACAACTCCATCTAACCGTATTTAAAACAGAAAAGCAGTCGGTTTAAACTGCTGAGGAGACAAGGATATGTGACCTAAGAGGTGACCAAGTGGCACTGTGTGGCTGTTTCTCACTGCAGTGAACACAAATGTATGGTCCCCTCTGGGTTTACTTTGTGGAGAACAGGAAGAGGATGTGCTGGGGGTGTGTGGCTGATGGGTACGAGCTTCTGCTGGTGGGAGGATCTTCTCCCCGACTACTCTGCCCTGGTGAGACCACACCTGGAATACTGTGTCCAGTTTTGGGCTCCCCAGTTCAAGAGAGATAGGGACCTGCTGGAAAGAGTCCAGTGGAGAGGCACAAGGATGACTGGGGGACTTAGAGCATCAACCCTATAAAGAGAGACTGAGAGACCTGGGACTGTTTAGTCTGGAGAAGAGAAGACTGAGAGGGGATCTGATCAATGTCTATAAATATCTGAGGGGTGGATGTCAAGTGGCTGGGGCAAATCTCTTTTTGCTGGTCAGCAGCAATAAGACAAGGAGCAATAGCTACAAATTGGAACATAGGTTTCATCTCAACATGAGGAGAAGCTTCTTTACAGTCAGGGTGACAGAGCACTGAACAGGCTGTCCAGAGAGGTTGTGTGGTCTCCTTCTCTGGAGACTTTCAAAACCTGCCTGGATGCATTCCTGTGCAAACTACCCTAGGGGATCCTGCTTTGGCAGAGGGCTTGGACTGAATGATCTCTGGAGGTCCCTTCCAACTTCTAAGGTTCTATGATTCCATGATTCTATGAGATGGCAGATGAATGCTGGGCACTCAGCACTCAAGAAGGGGAAGCCAAGAAGTGACCAGCAGTGCTTAATGCTGCTCCCCTGAGCTTCTGATACCCTTTGCTCTATGTGCAAAGCAAGGTTCCTGGTGTTGGGCAATCCTGTCACCACAGGGCAAGTAACTTCCCCTAGACAAGGCAGCAGGGCTCTCACACTGGCTGCTTGCAGCTGTGTTGCCTCAAGAGTGACATCAGCCAGGCAGAGGTGGTTAGCTTGTGGCCTCAGGGTTGCAATACCACATAATGCTTGAGGACCTCCAGCTTGTGAACGATTTGTTGCAGGAGCTCCAGGTGAGAACAAATGTGACTGCTCCCACCTCTCAGAGACCAGCATCACTTCTGGAGAGATGTTATGAGCCAGCCTTGGAGCTGCCTCTCTCTTTGACCCTTCCAGATAGGTCTCCAAGATGATCTCAGCTGCTGCCTGGGATATGCTGTCCTCTGGTTCTGGCTCTCTTCTACAGGATGCTGCCACCTCTGGGCCTTCAAGTGAATCCAAATGAACGTTGCCTCCAGAAAAATAACTTATTTTGTTTTTCTAGGTGACAATCAAGATTCCTCAGAAAAACTCCTAGAGGACAGCAAGTGTTTGGCAACATCTCTGTAGCTTCAAGAGATACACAGCAAGGGAACCTGTCCTTAACACACAAAGCTTAGGTGGAAAATGCGCAATTCCACGTTCAGAAATGTTTCTTTAGAAGGTGCCTGAAGGAGCTTTTGGAAATGTTACTTGGCTTTATTTTTTTGAAATACCAAATGCAGTCAGTTGAGTGCTAATGCATTAAATAAGTCTACTCCTCTTGCATCTGTATCTGATGAATATGCTTTTTTTTTTTTTTTCCCCCCCAAGATATCATTTGGATACTTGTGTAGTTTTATAAGAATCCCTTGTTGGCTTGAACCCTCCTTGTCTTTTGCACACACATCCTTCTGTGAGCAGTGAACCGAGGAGCAACTTCTCAGTGTCAATATCTGAGGTAGAAGTTTGTTCTTTTTCTTATTTTTCTCCTCTCCTGACTGCTCCCGAGTGCTGTCTTTGTATCTCCTCACAATAAACATTCTTAGTGAAGTTAACCCAGCCTTGGTGGGAGTTTGTGTCGGTGAGCTAAGCAGGGGCTTACGTGTATTCAGTTACCCCCTGCCTCCAGCAATCGTAAAGGTTTTTGCTGACTTTCTGCTCTGCCTTGACGCCGAGCAGAGCTCTGCACCTGTCCTCTGTCCCCAGCAAAGCGAGCAGAGAAGCTGACAAAACATGGCGGGAGATGAGGGGGTCTGTGCCTTAGTGAGCACATTGGAACTGATGCAGGAGACACCTTCATCGTGTGTCACCAGAATAAGCCCTGCAGGTGCGTGTGCAGGGCAGGTGAAGGAGACGATCCCTTTCCCGACCGCAATCTGAGAAGCCTTCCCCGGGGCCGACCAGCGGCCGCCACGGCCTGCCAGAGCAGCGAGCTCCCGGCGACCGGCAGGAGGGGCCCGAAGTCTCGCGAGGTTTCTCCATACCCCGCCCACTCTGGGGCTCTCCCGATGGGGGCGGGGCCTGCTCCACGCTGGGCGGGGCCGTAGAGCACCAATTAGCGCCGCCCTCTGAGAGGCATTTCCCTCCGCCCCCGTTGTACGTCATTAGAAGGCGCCGGGTGGCTTGAAGGCCCTGAAGGGGCCTTGACGGTGGCGTCGCGCTTTTAGGGGTGGCAGCAGCCGCCTGTAAACCGCGCCACTGCAGTAGAGGACGCTCCTAAAATTTCCCGGTGGGAGTGAGGAGGAGGTGGGGGGTGTGGGCCGGCCTTTTGCACAGAACGCGCCGGAGGTGGTAGCACCGCGGAGGAACGCGCCGCCCGGCGGGTGTGCCCGGCTCAGGGTGCCGGCAATGTCTGGCTCCCGGNCGGCCCGCCCGGCCGGGGATGAGGCGGTGCGGAGGTGGCACAAAGGCTCCTCCGGGGCTGCCCATTGCCTAGCGCGGCCCAGTGCCTCCGGTCGGCCCAGCCGCTGCTCTTTGGTCCCCTCACCATCTGCCTCCCTTTTTCCTGCCTCTCCGGCTCTCTGTCCCCGCTGTCCCTCGTTGGGCACGGGCCGGCGGCCCTTGCCCCCTGTAGCCGCCTGTAGCCCCGCAGGAGGATGTCGGAGGATCACGAGATGGACAAGATGATCAAGGTAGGCAGGAGGCAGCGGCGCTCGGGGTATCCCCGCCACCAGCCCCTGCTTGTCACCTGCTCTGCGAGGGGCAGTCTAGGCATGGCCCTGGGGGCCGGGGGGTACCCGTCCTCTTTTCTCTTACGACTGCGGCTCTGCCCCGTGGTGCTCAAGCACCGGGGATTTGCTGCCCTCAGACTCGCCACCCGCGGCGGTGTGAAGCGCCAGACACTGGACGGGTACTTAGGAGCTGCAAGCAGGCGGCTTCTACGGGATCTGGCCTTGGGGCAACAGTTCTGGGACGATGAAACGGCGGGGAGTAAGACTGGGGCTACTCGGTGTGGTCAGGAGCTGCGGTCTGTGCCTCACGGCAGACCCCGGCTGCGAAGGCAATGCTCTTGCTTCGATCCATCTCAGAGTTCCCGTTCGGATGCTGTGAGGAAAACAAATCTGGCGTGTGGGATGCTTGTGTGTCGAGTGGTTGTAGAGGAACTGAACAGATTCAGGATTTCTTTTTTCAGTGTGTGAGCTTAGCGCTTCCCAGTGAATCCTTCTGTGGCCTGGCTGAGTGGAATTCCCGTAGAAGATGGGGAAACCCTTTTGGGATAAAGTAACAATAAAACAGTGGCTTAAACACTCTCTGGAGGCTCTTTACCGTGTCCAAAACATTCGGTCTCAGATTCTGGATGCCTTCACAAATGCTTCTTTTAATAAGATGAATGAATTCCTTAATGATATTGGTAAAAAGACCCTGTGTGTTGGCAATTGACACCTTTCCTTAGTCCTGCTTTCTGTCACAGTGGGATTTGTCTTTGCGAAGCTCCTTGTAGGACAAAAATCAATTCAAGAGAAGTAACAGCAGGGTCTTGTGATGCTGAAATCCAGATTGATTAAAAATATGTGGGTCTTGCCTTTTGAACTGAAAAAGCCCAAAGCAGAAGGAGGTCTAATCACTGTGTTCAGGGAACTGAGATTGTAATTAAACTAGGAGATTGAGTATCACAATTGTGTACTGTCTCTTCATGCTTCATTATCAGTCTTGGCACAGTGCAGGGGAAGCAGCTGTCCAGAAGGCTTTCATAAAGAAGGGTTTTCAAGTATTTCTTTGGCTTTTCATGTGAAGGTAAAGATCAAAAGCTCTTGGAGGCTGAAAACAAAGAAGCTGAGGTAGCTGTTTGAGTGTAGGGACAGTCCCATAGCTGCCATCTGCTCCAATGTTTGGAGGTGTTCTGACTGAGGTTCTGGGGAAGTCTTTTGGGTTATATGCATTATCTGACTCTAAACCACAATTTAATGCTCTTCTATGTTTCTCTGCTTCTCAAATACTGTGTCTGCAGGTTTAAGTTCTGTCATTTAGGAAGGCTGCGTGTAGGAGTAGTGGAGATGGAGTTATGCTGGTGGTCAACATTTCACTTGCTGAATAGGTAGACTTTGTCCAAGCATCAGCCTATACACTTTTAATTGACTGCACAGAGTATGAGTTATTCTCTTAAGTACCTTATTTCAAACCTCACTGCTGTTCATTGGGAATTGAGAAGTACCTGAGTTTTTGCCCCCGAGCAGTCTTGCTGCATGCCTGACCCTGTCTGCAAGCAGCTTGTTGAGTTCAAGCTGGAAGAAATTGCAGGGCCCTGCCTTTCCAGGCTGTTAGCACCCTAGACTGCTGACTCTGCATGGGAGTGATGCTCAAACCGTTGTTTTAGGTACCCTGAGCTTGCTGACAGGGAATTGAGCTGCTGAAGAGAGCTCAGCGCTTGAAGTTTTTGAGACTTTTTTGTCACGGAATACATTTCAAATTAGTTTCTTCCTGTTGTCTGGTGGAAATTAAGGAGCGATCAGAAGTTTCAGGCTCTTTTTAACAGTAGGAGCAAAAAGGGTTTGTTGTAAGAAACTGCACCACTGTAGATTGTTTTTGGAAGCTCTCTCTGGTGTTCCTCTACCTCCTCTGTTCCCAGCTGCGGCAGCTTAGTTGCAGTTGACCTGTCAGCCTGTCTGTGAGTTCAGTACTGTGCAGCAGTGCTACTGTAAGGCCTTTTATTCTCCAGCTGTGGAGCTAAGTACAGGATACTGTACCCTCTGCTGCCTGCATCCATGGTCCATTAATCTAAATGAAGAGGCAAGGCATTTAGGCTTGAAATAGATTTTGATCTTTTCAGAGGAGAGCTTTCTATCTGCACAGTTAAAAATTTTCAGGCTG
The DNA here is from genome assembly GCA_013399775.1 of Semnornis frantzii. Lineage (NCBI taxonomy): Eukaryota > Metazoa > Chordata > Aves > Piciformes > Ramphastidae > Semnornis > Semnornis frantzii. Next base: position 70,197 of record VWYK01093500.1, read on the forward strand.
TTTGAGTGTTATGCACCTGTTGATTTGTAGTTGCTTAGTCTTGGAGCTCCTGTTTCTGAACTAGAAGGAGATAAAAGCAATTCTGTACATTGGTGGACATCAGAGGTCTCAAATAGTGTATTTCATGTCAACAGGAAATGGTGAATAGTGTTTCTCATTCACTAGGTTATTTTTACTTCTAAGTTGTAAATCTGCTTTGGAATGGAGGTTGGAATCCAAACAAAAATGCAGAAACCAAACCTGCTTGTATTTAAATATGCAGTGCAGAATATGAAAGAGGAAAATAATTTTTAATAGAAATGGAATTACTTGTAGTTGTGGAACCTTGTCCTTCAGGAGTTGAGAACTATCAGATCTTATTCTCACTCAATTTGATTCATAGATCAGCTCCACTATTCCATTTCCTCACCTGGAATCTAGTAAATGGTTTCTGTGCCGTGGCAGAAGTGACATGAGGCAGCAGAAGCTGTTTAGTCAGGGCCGGGTTTGTGCTGTAAGGACAGTGTCTCCTCCTAGACCAGCCTATGCAGTTGAAGGAGTTAGGGAAGATTGGAGCAAATAGCCCCTCCTGTCGTTTTGGAATTGAAGCAGCAGACTTCAAAGTTCTGTGAAAAATAGGGAATTGTTATCACTTAACACTGTTGCTCCAGAGTACTTGGGTGTTTGCTTCTCCATTTCAGTGTTTGACTTCGCAACTTCAACCCTAACCATGGCCTTGAGAGAGTGATCCAAGGAGGTACTTCCCAGTTCAGAGGAACTCTTCCTCCACTCATTAATCTTCTAGAATTGTGTTTTCATTCCACTTCTGATACATTTGATTCTCAGAATAATCAGGAAAATCCAATTGGCGATTCTCTGATACGGTTCTCACAAGTGAAATTTATTAGTTGCAGGGACAAGAAAGTTTCTTTGTGCTTCTACCTGGAAACACCAACCCATGTGTGATGCACCTTCTTCCCCTTTCTTTTAGAACCCTCCATAAAACCTCCAAACCACTTTAACTTTCCCTGTTGGTTGTTTAGGATTTGTGTAATACCCACTCCAGACTGCATGAAGAGGCAGATTTGCCACTCATATCTGTTTTTTACATTCTCTGATCCCTTCAAATTCTGCCTTAACTATCAGATTTCCTTTTTTGCTTCATTTTCAATCCATGTGGCTTGAGGTCTGGCTCCAGCCTGTTAGTGGTGTTCACCACAGTCTGCAGCAGACTCCAGGTATAGAATCACAGAACTGTTGCTGTTGGAAAAGACCTCCAA
>VWYK01093503.1:9601-23405 GCA_013399775.1 Semnornis frantzii
TAGATGTTAGGAAGAAGTTCTTTCCAGTGAGGGTGGTGAGACACTGGAACAGGTTGCCCAGGGAGGTTGTGGCTGCTCCCTCCCTGGAGGGGTTCAAGGCCAGGCTGGATGAGACCTCGAGTGACCTGTTCTAGTGGGAGGTGTCTCTGACTATGGTGTGGGCTTGGAACTGGGTGATCTTTGCAGTCCCTTCCTACCTAAACCATTCTATGATTCTATGATCTTACTTTAAGTGACCTTTGTGCTTTGCTTTGGAAGTCCAGCAGCTGAAGTCAGTGGAAACTGGAAAAAAGGAGTCTTTACAGATACAGGTAAAATGTATTTTGAATTTACACAGAACATACAGATGGGTATACTGTTGAATAATTTATTTTATTTTATTTTTTGCATTATTGGTGTATTTGTGGAGGGTATTTGTTTTTCATTTCAGTAGCTGATTGGGAGAGTCTTCAAAGAGAGTTCAAAGGTGGATGGCAGAGAAAGCTTTCTCATTTAGAAAGATTTGAAGGAAAAATATTGCAGTATTGGCACTTGTCTTTTACAATTTTACATTTTTTTTCTAATGTTAGCAGCAGCAAATAATTATTTAAAGAAGAAAATATGTTATTTCAACCTGAAAATAACAAATACAAATGTAGAAAACTAAAATTTTCATGCTTTGAAAACTGCATACAGGAAATAAAAACAGGAATATGACTTGTATTTTTATAAAAATAATAAAATTTACTTTTTATGACAATCTTAAACAGTGTAACAAACTTGTGTACAGTTTGAGGCTCAAAAATACTGTGCTAATACAGTCATATATACTTTTTGGTATGGAACACTGGGCAAATAAAACTGAAATTATGAAGTGGTATATTAGAAAGAATAGAGCTGAATTAGTCAATAATATTCTGGAAGCTCATCTCTTCCTCTGGGGCTTCTAGTTTCTCTCTCTAATATGTATGTATGTACGTCAGGTTCCCTGAGATTTCCCTATTTCTTCTGCTTATTTTTCTTAACTGTGTTGCTATTCCTCAGGGCCAACTGACCTCATTAAATACTGTTTTCTGTCTCATAAATCACTTGCAAGAAGAAGAGGGTGAACTGTCTCATATCTAGTTATTGTTGGCAATCCTTCAGACAGCAAAGCCATCTATCCTTATTTTCAGAAATGGCATCACTGCATTCAGCTACCTAAATATCCCCTTCCCTTCCCCCAAACAAAAACAAACATTGACAAGAATAAGAAATAAGGGATGAATTCAATTCAAAATTAAAATTGAATTCAAGTAGGAAATAAAGACTTTTTTTTTTTTTTTTTTTTAAAGGAACAGTTATTTACTAGCTACCTTATCTACCTTATGCATAAAATATTAGTTAGGTACTTTCAAAAAATAATGAAGTGGCTGTTCTTTACTCACACAATTAAACCTGTACTGATCTAAGATTACAACTCTAGGTGCCTCACAGATCATCATGAAGACCCTGTGCTCACCTCACTTACAGTCTTGATTCAATACACATTTTTAGCTTAAGGAAGATAGGAAATCATAGCTTGCTTGATCCAAGCAGGATAACAGTTGCTATCATGGGTAAAGATTGCTTGGCTTAGACCCTAACCAGACATTCTCACATAATCTGATCCAGCAAATGTTCAGGGATAGTATTTGTTTGCCAAAACTTGAAGAAAGGTAAGACAATATGAGCAGTGGTGTGAAGTGTTTAGAAGAACACGGAATTGTCTAGACACTTCAAAGTAATGGTAAAACTAGCTCTAATTGATCTAAATAAAATTGATGGGAGGGAGTGGGAGAGCATGTCAGAGCTTTGCAACAGAACAGAGGTGAGGTTTAGTAAAACTGAGTTACAGGGGCACAACTGTGTAAGATCTGAGCAAAAAGCCTAGTCAGTCTGCTCAACTGTTACCAAAATGACACTTTTTGTGCGCTTGAATAAGAACTTATTTTTCCTTTTAGTAAAAGCATTGTATAGATAATTCCCAGGTTATTGGAGTCATCATGCCCAGATGGCTTTTAAAGTAGGTGTGACATTATGTGTTGTAGTTTGTCGGAATAAGGTCAGACAAGATTATGGACAAGTCCACTTTCACCAGCACATAGGCTTGTAATGCCCCAAGGATAAGAAACAAACCTACTGGTGTAGACACAGCATCCAAAACGATAAAGAAGGGATTAAAATTCTTTTTTTCTGCTATTAGTTTCACTGGGTTTTGGGTTGGTTTTTTTTTTTTTTTTTTTTTTTTTTTTTAAAGGGTAAAAGCTATACTGGCAAAAGGACATTTTAGTGGTGTAAATCCTAGGTCTCCTCCTATATAAGCTTCACCAGCAAAATACATCACTCAGCTAACAGACTGATGTGAGCCAGTAAATCTTGTGAGTCTGGACCAATACTTCGAATTCAGTTCCAAATCCAATCCAGAGAGATACTATATAGTCATATTAAAATCCTAACTGACTGTGACTAAGTAATAATAATTATAAACATAATGTGTCTAGCCAGCATAAAAAACAGGCTTACTGTTTTGTATTAGGATATAATCTCAGAGTAGCCCAGAAAAATGTCTGTGATATATCTTTTTTTTTTTTTTTTGAGTGAAATTTACTTGTAAATTAGTTTTTAAAGGTGATCTAGAAGGCGAAGGCTACTGGAATAGTCTCAAAGTGAAAAACTAGAACCTGCGCAGCCGTTCTTCACCTATCATTCAAGAAATCCATGATAAGACTGATGATGCATTGACTAACCACATGTGGAAAAGGTGAATAGCGGAATGCACAGAAGGCAGATAATAAAGTCAGTTGTTTCATTGTCCATCTCTATGGAGCAGGGATTTCTGCCAGCAGCAGAGAGTCTTGCCATTTGACTATGTTTGAGCTCATAGAGTGAAAATCTTTCCATGGTGTTTGACTTAAAATTACTGTGCTCTTCCAGATGTGACCTTCTCTTCTCCACACCCAACAAAGGCAGCTGATGAAAGGATCTGGATCACTTTTCCCTATACATAAATCCCACTGAGAAGATCTAGGGAAAAGAGATCTTTTTAATCAAAATTTTTATATTTTTTATTTTCCTTGTCGAATGACAAGGGATAAAGAATGGAGCCAAAAAGAAAATCAGAACAGCTCAATATTAAAGAGAAGAAAATGAATGAAGAATTTTAGCTTATTATCCAAAAGATTTTGAAAACATGGTTAATTTTCTTTAAAAAAGAAAAACAATTAAGAAAGTGCCTTCTAGAGACATAAAATTATCAATGGAGTTCAAACCCAGAAATTCAGCACAGTCATTTACATCCATCTGAGAGAAAGAGAACAACAAATATACATATTTATACATATATCGCCTCCGCCAAAGGAATAATTGTCATGGTAGGCCTAGGCAGGCCAAATTGGGCTTGTACCTCTCCTGGCTTGCCCAAACATGTTTTTCTGCTCTCCCTCCTGCTGTTTCGGGGAGAGCAACCGTGGGAAAAGGGACAAAGGGCCTGGAGCCACTAAGTCTGGGGTCTGTGGCCTGCCCAGACCCTGCGGTAAACAAGGTGCACACGGTTGCCTTGTGCAAGGCTGTGTTCTGCCCAAAGAAGGGTAAAGCAAGCCTATGGCTTCACCTAATATGGGCAAATCTTGAGTAACTGCCATTTCATTGGCTATCCTGTGTCCAAAGGCCCATTGGTCTCGGGCTGCATTGGATAAAAGGAGATCAGCAGGGAGCACAGACGCCTNATACTGACTGCAAAGCCTTCTCTTCCAGTTCGTATCGAGTTTAATTAATGTTTATATTTAATAGTTATCTCCAGATCCTGTTATAACCTGTACATAGTTTCCATAATGTTGCAAAGAGCCTGTTAATATTATTATTAAATGGTGATCGGGGTGATGTGAGTTCTGAATATTAAATATTAATAAACTGTTGACATTTTTATATATTGTCTCGCATTAATTAATTACCCAATCTCCGTTACAATAATTATGTACGATTTTAAAACCACAGAACATTTAGTAATGAAATACAATATTAAGAGAACAGTACTCACAAAACAAACAAACAAACAAACAAAAACCCACAAATAAACAAAAAAAAAGCCAGCAAACAAAACAAAAACAAACAGGAGGATTTGGACAAAGATTTGGAAGGAAAGTAATCCATTCTGACATGCTGGTTAGAGGAAAACTGTTAAGAGATAAAACTGAGATAAACCTCAAAACATTTATTCACCTTTTTTCTTAAAGTGTCCCATCTGTCATAGAAGGAATTGCACTTGCCTCTGTAAATAATTTTAAAATCACATTTTTGATTCAGAAATATTTTTTTAATTAATTCTTTTAGGGTTACTGTCAATATTGTACACATTTTCTAAACTCAGCTGATAAATGCAATATCCCATACATCTACAATAGCGAAGTACTGGAAAAAAATCAAATTCACCTCATGAAAAGCTGAGAGTTATAACAGCAGTTTTCATTTTAAGACTAGACAGAGAGAAATTCTGGAGTCTACTTTGATATTTGTATATGAAAAATACTGACACTGGAGATTTTCAGCTTTCCTGGCAAAGGCATATTATGATCAACAGCTGGGAACTGAAGCTAGAAAAGCATTGATAGAATTTAAGATTCATAATTCTAGCTAGCCAGGTAGTTACATCAAGAAAAAGCTTTGGCAGATAGACTCTTTCATCTAGCCTGTTTGATGAGATTTAAATTTTATTAGGTATAGTTGAACCTAATCCCTAGGAGAAAGTCTATAGTGTGTACACTCAGAAGACATGACTGCCCCTTCAGTCCTTACACTGTGTGGCGCCATCATAGCAGTAAATAAAAAGGGTAAGTAAGGGATCTCTATTTGGTCCTCATGGCAACTCACTTGTGTCCATGCAGCTGAATACTCTTCCAAAACAAGGTTGAGACTGTGGAACAGGAATAGTCTTTTACTGTACACGTGGACCTCCTACCACTCTTCAGAAGACTCATAGTTGACAAAAGCTATGTATCAGTGATTTGTAGATAATAACTATTAAGTGTGACCACTCACATACTTGTATCTGAGACCCTACTTTGGGCTTATTTAATGTGCTAGTAAAGCTGTGATGATAGTTTCCATGTTTATCATGATCTTTTGACAAATTAAAATCTCTGTGCTGTTCTGGGTATTTTTTACCTTAATTCCTTCTCAGCTTCTCAGCATTATTGGTAAATCTCAGGCTTCAGGGCATCAGATGATACTTGCAAGCATCCTGAAGATTTTTTCCTCTCAATTTAATAATGTCTATCTTAAAATTATTCGGGTGATTATTTTTGTTTGCTAGCTAGTTTTCTCCTCTAAGATATTTAAAAGGTCAGAGGTTACAGTTTTACACAGATGAAAATAGCCATTAAATAAGAATAGTTATAAAACAAAAATAATCTAGGAATCCTCAAGTTTTTATACTATTATTCGTTTATTTTATTATTGTGAAATAGTTCATAACAACAGAAATAACAGTATTTAGACCTGAACAGAAAATATAAGGCAGCTCTCAGATTACTTGATTTTTATCTTTCATCCACTTGACTGTTTTGTGAACCATTTCTACAGCTGGTCGTTGAAAATTATGCAGAAACTAAAAAAATATCTACCTAGTTTGGATTTCACCTCTATATCACTGAGGCAGCCACATTCCTTTCTACTTCGATTTTGTGTGTATATGTGTTTGTGCTTATGTACAATATATAAAAGTAGACAGCTATAGGAGGATACATGCAATCTTTTTCCCCTATGATACAGTATGCTGTAATATAGACCTTCATATTAGAGTGACTTGGTGCTCTAAAAATGAAAACTCTATTTTCAGAAATACTCAAGTACAACAGAAGAAGGATTGTTTTCTTTCCCTTGTTGTGGTAGGTCTAAGCAGGCCAAATTAGGCTCGTACATGTCCTGGTTTGCCCAGACATTTTTCTGCTCTCTCTCCTGTTTTGGGGAGAGTAACTGCGGGAAAGAGGACAAAGACTCTGGAGCCACTAAGTCTGGGGTCTGTGGCCTGCCCAGCAACCGCAGTAAGCAAGGTACACAGGGTTGCCTTGTGCAAGGCCTGTGTTCTGCCCAAAAAAAGGGTAAAGCAAGCCTATGGCTCCACTAAACATGGTCAAATCTTGGATAACTGCCATTTGATTGGCTATCCTGTGTCCAAAGGCCCATTGGTCTCAGGCTGTATAGATGAAAGGAGATGAGCAGGGAGCACAGTGTGCGCTTTGCCATTACGAGGTGTATCTGCTATTGCATCCGTGCCTGCTGCCTCATTGATCCTGAGTTGTGTGGGACCCCAGGGAAGCAGGATCAGGCTCTGATACCTCCACACGTTCGGCCTGCACTGTCAGCACAGCATGCCCAGACTGCACACCGCAAGACATCTGCCTGCATCTGAAAGACTTCTGCCCAGACAGAAGCCCTGGAGATGACACAGATCTTCCAGAGAGCCAGGAACAGGTCAGAGATCGTCTGCCTCCTTTCTCCAGTGCCCAGAAGCCTGGGGAAACTCTAAAGCCTCTGACGGCTACCAACAGCAACCCTGGCATGAGCCTTTGGTACTGTCAGATAATATTTTTGTGAGTAAATACCAAAAGCCTCTTGTAATGATTAATTGCCTTCTGCCATAAGCAGAAATGAGCTCCTTGCATCCATCTAGTGAGCAAGCGGTGTATTGACCGCAAGCGGTACATTGACCGCAAAGCCTTCTCTTCCAGTTTGATCAAGTTCAGTTAATATATATATTTACTAGTTATTTCTAGATCCTATTATAACCTGTATATAGTTTCCATAATGATGCAAGAGCCTGTTATTATTATTATTATTTTGGTGATCCGGGTGATGCAAGTTCTGAATATTTAATATTAGTAAACCATATTAATATTTTTAAAATATCATCTTGCAGTAATTAATTACCCCCTTCCGCTACATCCCTCCATAAAGACAAGAAAAAAAAAAACGAAAAAAACCCTTCATCTTTGCAAAAAATCGCAGTTAAATTCTATCTTCTCCAGACTTACAGCTGTCTGAGGGACTGCATATGTAAACACAGGAGCCAAAATGAACAGTAACTCAATAGATAAGTCAAAAATAAATAGATTCTATAGTAGCGTTCAGAATATTTCTCCATTCTTCAGCTTGTATTAATGTAACTGAAAGTATAAATTGCTAATGAGATAATTTAAATTCACTGTACTTTGTAAGCAGACTTAGGATTAATGGATAAGAATTACACAGATACAGGTCCACTAGACACTGGGCTGAGACAACAGCTACATTTGATAGAAGTTTTCCACCAAAAACACCCATCATACTGAAGCAGTGAGACCTTGATGGAAGTTGAAATTAAACTAAACAAATCAAACCATTCTTCCTCACTAACATTCAGAAGAGTCTAACAGTCTTATTATACTTACTCTTAATTTTAGAAAAAAATATTCCTTCAGAGGAGAAGAAACAGCATAGACAGCAGAAATGACAGTCGGCACCAGCTAAACTGACCAAAGAACCGAGCCTACTAAACTGCTTATTTGGAGATACGGATGCTGAATGCACTCCTTTAACGGTTTTACAAAAACAGGGCACAAATCCAACACGTATCAGTGAAATAATATGCATCCACAACACTGTCCTAGTTACAAATATTTGTCCCCTATTCATTTCGCATCATTTCTATGCTTTCTTCTATTCAATCTACATTTGTTTCCCTGATTCTCTACCAAATGTATGGAAGAATTGCAAGAACACATACTTAGAGGGTTTTTGTATAACACAACAGAAACTCTTCTCGTTTCGTTGTCAGACAGATACAAATTGCTATCAGGGGAATGTTTTTGTTTAGTTCAAATAAGAAGAGTACTCAGTCCATCCCTTGCCAGTACCTATCCTCTTTTGAACAAATCCTGACTCTTGTGTAGCAAAATAATTAAAATATATATGCAGTACTTCTCCTTTGTATCTCAAAGTAAACAGCAAAGTGGATTTCTTCTTCCCCAGGGTGAGAAGCTGGTTGAAAAATTACATTTTTTTCAGGAAAACAGATCTTAAATTTAAGTAATTCACAGGCCACTGTCTTAAGCTCAGCGCTCTTTCCACTGACAGTTTCCAGTAAACTTAATTATCTTGATTGATATGTGATGGAAAGAAGACCTCATAACTTGCAAAGAATCATGTTGATGGGCAGTTAATAAGTATAACCCTGACATGTAGTAGGAGTGATGAAGGTCAGTAGGTCAGTTAAGAAGCAGGAAAGCTGAAGGCTTAAGAGGAGCTATGCTGGAAAAAAATGCAATGCCAGGTTAGTCTTGTGACAGGTATCAGCAGAAGCAGCAGAAAATGTCTCATGAGAAACTGGAATCAAACTCTCCTGTGGAAGACTCACAATAATGTGATCTTTTCTATTGTAAACTCAGCACCACCTGAGTCTAGGCATAGATTAGTTGAGAAATGTTTACACTAAATTTTGAAATGCTGCACATGCTAAAAATTGTGTACAAGTGCTAATTTGTAATGTTTGTTATGTGATACAGATGTGACTGGTACTGTAGCACTATGAATTATCCTGCACAGACCTTATGAGACATGAAAAGGATAAAATAACTTTGCTTTTACAGAATGCACGATGAAGTGAACTGCAGTTCACTGGTTGGCTTTTGTGGGGGGAGGGTTTGTTTGCTTGGTTTTGTGTTTTTTGGGGTTTTTTTGTTATGATCGGTTTCTTGTGATAGGATGAATTGTTTAAAATCCTAGAAAGAAACTAAGTGGAAAAATTAAGGAAAATGGCAAAGATAAAATATTTGCTGTAAATAATTTCAAAAGAATTAAAACCACAAATCTAATAACAGGGAGCAAAACACCCTGTCTGACTTAGTAGGTAATTGAGTGGATTACTCTGCACAAAGGATGAAAAGAGATCTTAAAGCTTGAAGTGCTTCAAAAGAGAAGGTTGTCTTAAGCAGATGTCAGCAGAAAGAGAATATGCTGGTAAACATCCTCAGAAAGACAAATACTGAACAGGAAAAAAAATTCTTTCTTCCAGCCATGGAGATACCTGGGGGAGAGGAGACAAGGAACCTTTCAGCTTCCTTTGTGGGGTCTTCTTCTGTTCTTTATTCTCTCTTCTAATGGCATTATTCTTTATGCTTTTCTCCAGGTGCCCTTTATCTCTCAAGAACAGTCAGGCTATGAAATTTTGCAGATGCCTTTAGTTTGGAGCAAAGACAAATAAAGCTCCAGAAAGGATACACCCTGTACAAGCGCCAAAGCCACATTAGAATTGGCTCACTCATGCAGCTTGAGACAGGCATCAGGGCTTATTCACACACTTTGTCCCAGAGTCATAGCAAAGAGGCAAACAGCTGTCTCCTTTTGCAAATTTCATGAGAGGGTTTTCTCTTTCCTGAAGCAGATTGCTCTACTGGAAACTGCTGCTTCACAAAGCAAACACAGAAAGCCACTGGAATTAAGAAATGGGTGCTTTTGAAATGTTACGCTTTTTAGATAATTTTTACACAATACTTTTACTGCTTTTTCTAATGTTTTCCAGCGAATCTTTGTCTTAAATGTTTTACATTGTTTATCACTTATAGCAATGGCATGTTGCATAACAATTTTGTTTCAAAAATATTTAAAAGGTCATGAAAAGAGTTTTCACAGAAAATTAAAAGATCCTTTTGCACTGATGACTACATTTCTTATTAGGAGTAAGCACTATCTGGCTTTCTGTATTTTCACTCAGATTGCATAACCACACGGGGCTTTTCTCCCTTCCCTAGCAAGGCCAGAAGACAGAATTCTTTAACAAATGCCCTGGGATTTACAGATATCAGGAGAATTGTTGCACCCTGAGCCAATTCCCAGTCCCCAGGAAAAACTCAGTGTCGTGCAAACATCTGGTGTTTTGTATCATGTATCTGTATTTCTTTCTCTGCTTTCCTGAAGAGACAGTGTCCTTGAGTTCAGTCATCCAGTGATTCAGTGTAGTCACATTTCAATCAAATAATTAAGGAAAAAGATATACAAGTTTAGTATTCAGCAGTCCCTCTTCTTTCCTGATTTTCATGTAGAGGAAATGGGAATTTTGTGCTGCCTGAGGCTGCACCATACTTTAACAGGTCTCTGTTCTGGATTCCTGTTCCAGGAAAAAAAATGAAGTATCTTAAGTCCTGTAAAGTATATTTATGGCCACCAAGCAGATACGGTGAATATTTCTCCTTCATCAAAAGTCCAAATTATGTCTATTAATCTACATTCTGCTGTCTCCACAAATGGATGGCTACAACAAGTTATTATCGCTACTTAAGGACAAAAGAACTGCTTTGCATTAAAACTCTGAGAGACGCTTTGTCTTCTTTTGACCACATTGATTTTTAAGCTATCTTAGGGGTATCTAGGAGACCGTGGAAAATACTCTACCCCCTCAAAGAAGAAACATGTCTCTTTTCCTATCCTTTGTTATTGGCACACACCACAGTGCTAACCTCCACTCTTTGGGACATTCAGGTTTAGAATCTTAAGATTCACTTAGCCCCAGCCTTTTTGTATGTACTGTGGCATGTTACAACATTCTGCAGTAAGGAATTTTCACCAGGACTTCAGTACTTCTGCCATGTCTCTCTTGGGAGTCCAAATAACCTGCAAGCCTTGCATTAGAGGTGACATTGATCCTACATACTTTTCCCCCTCTTTTATTTCAAATTAACTGCTCTCCATTTATATAGTAAGCAGAAGTAATCTATAATTGTACTTGTCTATAACTCACACTAACCAATGAACTTGAATATCGCACACCTATAATTTTCCATGTAAGCAATCAACATAAAGTTACTCTTCTGTAGAGGTCATGAAAAAAAATGATGGATAACATGGTCATTTATTTCCAAGTAAATTTTACTTTTAATAGGGTTACAATCACAATACTGACCCCCTACAAACTCCTCTCATTACACTGCTAGTAGGATAAATCCTAACTGAGTATCAAAATATAGGAAAAAATGTGCTCACTGCAAGTAACAACAGGAAGGCTGACTTGATCCTTCATAAGGTCAGCATCCACTTGAAGCCAAGACAATTTTGCTTAAAATATCAGAAGTCAAAATACTGCTGAGATGAGATTTATATGTAATAATTGAACCTTGAGCTGTTATCCCAAAACAAATGCATCATTTTTCCCTCATCAAAGAGCAAAAACATTTCTCTGATGTTAAAACTACGAGGGTGGGGACAGACTAATTTCCAGATATAAACTGGCTCTTTACATGCTTCTGCTTAGTGTATCAATCTGCGGTATAACTTCAAAGGCTATATTTAAATAAACATCTATATATCATTTGCTAACCAGCAGGGGTGCATGAGGTAAAATCCAGGAGCTGATTTATACAACCTGTGCCTGGAGTGATCGCGATGTAAGTGGTACATATTGAAAAGGAAAGTCACTGCTAGAGCATCAGCTCTCTTGTTTATCACAAATATCAAGTTTCTGGTTGTTATTTAACTTTTATGAGAGTAGTGGAAGAGCTAAATTGCCTAAAAGGGATTTAGATTGAAGTCCCTGCCAATGTTCATTTTGATGGGAAATCCCATGGCTATCTTTGCACTATCAGATCACTGCCTAAGGAACACAGAGTCTCAGTTTGTTGATATTGTTTCACAAGTGCTCCTGATGTTTTTTTCCTAACTGTTTTTTATGTGGGCTATAATGCTGAAATAATGAGGATAAACTTCCTAGGTCAAGCCTTTTTGTATGTGGGTTATAATGCTGAGATGAGGAGGATAAATCTCCCAGGTCAAGTCTTTTCAATGAGACTCTATGTATTCCAAGTATTATCCTAGGATGAATAGGGACCTTTATATGAGCACTTGGAAAATCACAAATTTACAATTTAACAAAATTACAATTTAAATTATTTCTTTCAAATCAGTGTATTAAAAGCCTCTGTCTAGTGAGTCTTTATTTGGTATAAGTTAATTCAATTTATTATTTTCTGTTAATATCTGAACAATTCCTGACAATTACATAATCAGATTCTAAGAATTTAAAAACAAACTTGGACTTAGACTACTCACGAAAATCATAATTGAATGTAAAACACCAAACCTTGAGTCAAGACAAGCATAGTTCTGTGGAAAACAATGGAAACACAATGACCTATTACAGTTTGGGGAATCCTGTTTTAGGACTTTGTTGTAGTCTTCTGAAAAGATATTTTTCTGGTTTTCTTCTCTGCATTCTGGGCCATCCAGAGATTTTCAGCTTATTTCCTGAGTCATTCTTCATTCTCTCATCCATCTGGTAAAAGAGGAGTCATGCTTTCTTTTATTTCTCTTCTCAAAAGAAATAGACAACTAATAATTTTCTGGTTCAATCTCAAAAAAACCATACACAGCTGGTAACCTCATTTCTTCTCTATTTTGTGTCCCTCTTTTCCTTCTTCTTTTCTTCTTCTTCTTCCTATTATTAAAATTACCTGTTTGCTTGAATTTTCTCTCACAATTAAAGAATACGTTTCTCTTTCCCCCTCCCACTTTCATTCAAAGAGAAGTTAGCACCTAATCGGCAACAGTCAGTCATTGTGCTTTGGCATATTTCCAGTTGCCACAGATCATCATATAATTTTTTGGTCTGTTTTACCTGTTTGATCTTCTGTGACCAATATTAACAGTGTTGGAATTTCTTGTGTATATTTAGCAATGAACAGATTGTATCTCAAAGCTGGATATTTAAACCAGACCATTCACCTAGAATTTCTTTACTCTACACTTCTCCATACCATTTTAGCTCTCTAACAACTGTGAAAGACAGTAATCACTTTTCAAAATGTTCCTATCTCTTCAATTAAACTGAAATTACATTCCTCATTACAGAGCATTTTTGACTGACCGGACCCGAGGCATCCTGCTAATCATCACAGAGCAGATGACCTGAAAGTGATATTTACATTAGCAGTGGCATGAAACTAGCATCTAGACCTTTACACATGTAAAAGTGGCTGTTAGCATACGTGATGGTAGCACTTTCAGGAACTGCCCATGCTAAGTCAGATAAGGGCTTCTTGTACTGCTCTAAGTCTTTGTGCAAAGGCCAATGTGTTACTTGGTCTGGTAGTGAAAAGTTTCAACACATTTATAACTGCAATGTTGAGATTTCATTTGGGGCAAGGACCACCTGAAGAACAAAAAGGTTCATTGATTTTTTTTCTTGCATGCCTTCCAAACAGATACTGACAGTACTCAGGAGAAGGGCTATCTGTGAGATCATTACATTTTCATTTTCCTTTGTCTAATCCAAACCTACCAGAAATATTAATCCAAAATAAATTGACTTGGCTGTGAACACTACAATGCAGTCTGAAATCTGGCTAAATGATTGCAAACATAGAGTAATGATAAAGAGTACCCCACCAAATCAGAGAGGTGTTAAGTAATTATACATCTTCTAATTTCTATCTTCTTAATTTACGATCCCCAAAAGAAAGTGTCTTGGTGGGATTTCACGAGGCAGGAAATTATAAAATATGCAGTTATTTTTATTTCCAGAAAGCCCCACCCACAACTTTATATAAAACTGGTTAGTTTCAGGTTCGGGAATTCGTTCGGAAAAATCTTCACAAGGATTATTACAGGGAATTTAGTAATTCAGGAAAATCAGAAAGCTTGGAAAAGGTTTGCTATAAAAATAGCTTTGCCAGACTTATAAATAACGGCAGCCTGGAGCCTAGGGAACATCTGTGCTACTCACTGCAGTGGAGTAGGAATTCAGAGATGGTCCCTTGGCTCCTTGTCGGCAGTCTTTCACGGC
>VWYK01093503.1:23567-42564 GCA_013399775.1 Semnornis frantzii
GGGGTGGGGTAGGGTACTTGATACCTAACTCCATTTACATTCCAAACCCCGGGAGCCAGAGGTGGGGAGAAGCAGAACAGTTTCACACCCCATTCAAACCTTTGGTGGGGCAGGGACTTGGGTGTGCCCCACCACAGGAAGCAAACAGCATGCAGATGACAGCAATTTACCCTAACTGGCACATGCAGAGGAATGAAGTAAAGGTGTAAAATCAGCAGAAACATGGGCAGAAGATAGCTGAAAGTGATCCAGTTTAGAAAGCTGTAATTCTCAGATGAAAGGAAGGAGATTATTACATGCATCCTCAAAGGGAGTAAGAAATGTAGGGGATACTAAAGCTAGAAACAGTCAATCTGGCCTCCAGGATGGACTACAGAAAGACACAGTACATTTTTTTAACTAATTGCACAAAGAGACAATAGATGACGATGATAAAGGAGCCCTTTCTTTCAATCTCATCTATACCAAAGCTCGTGACACTGCAGTTTTGAGGAAGGAAAGTCTAATGAAGTATCGACATATGAAGTTCAGGAGGGAGTAGGAAGAACTTTTATGGTAGGAAATAATTTTGAAAGCCTCCTCCTTTCCTACTTGATGGAATCTGACCATTGAAGACATTTATCTTCTTAGACTTCTACTATATGAAAGGTGTTACACTATATTACAACGTGGTTCTTTAGCATCAAGGAGAATAAAACAATAAAGCATCCTTTACCTTCAGAGTTTTGGGGGTCTTTTTTTGGAAGCTGGAGCCTTTAAAAGCTATGCAATGTAAGATTTGTCTCTCGGTTACAACACGACAATGTCAAAAAGTGTCTCAAGTTTGCTTTTATTTAGTGCTATTTTTTTGCAGTAGAAAGAGAGCCAACAGAGTCTAGGCTGCAGATTTCTCATAAAGTATTTTTTAACACAACTTCTTCTGATGAATGCTGGATTTTGCTGGCAATTTACCTATGTTACTGACATGTAGCTGTTTTTATTGGCTGAATATATTTTTTTCATAAATAGCAATCACATACAGGATTTTAATATCAAGTTCAAATGACTGTTGTGCACTTTTGTGCTCTTCGTTGCCTCTACAAAGCTGTGTTTTATAAATTGGAGGTTTTTCATCTTTAACTTTCTGTAGTCTTTCCAGGGCTCTAAGTTTCCATATGTTTATAACGATTAAAGTAATTTTCCTATAGGTCCCTCCTAAAATTTATTTAAGATGGAAAGAAATTAAATGTGACAACCTTAAACCTTTAAAGAAATTCAATTCCTTCTCTTTGGAAACACTTGCATTTGAAGACAAAATATTATGTTTTGGGGGAAATCCAGAGAT
Organism: Semnornis frantzii; assembly: GCA_013399775.1. Taxonomy (NCBI): domain Eukaryota; kingdom Metazoa; phylum Chordata; class Aves; order Piciformes; family Ramphastidae; genus Semnornis; species Semnornis frantzii. Next base: position 24,892 of record VWYK01093503.1, read on the forward strand.
GTCAAAAATAGTAGCAGAGAGTACCCAGATCACCCAGAAGAAAATTTTGATTCTATAATTGAAGTACTTAATGAAAAGATAAATGAGTTGAAGGATTTTTTTATATTGCTATCAGGAAAAAAAGTGCTTAGGGTATAAAAGCAACATAGTCTCTGTCCCCTCTAATTTTGATTTTTTATTTCTCCAAATTACCTGCTGGCATGAACTAGCTCAGAGCCACTGATTCTTGAATTGTCATAGCCTGATCCTGCATTTCACACTCCCAAAGGAGTACTTTCCCTTTGCAGGGGCAAATAAACTTAATGGAAGAGGACTACCCTTTTGTTTAGAAATATCTAAGCTGGTCCACATTTTTTTTATTTGATTATATTGCTTCTTCTCTTTATTGAAGACTCTTCAATTCAATCATACACACTTAAGTATGCTTTGCAAAATTTCATCTGTGGCCAGAGTCCAGGTACTGCCACATTCACTCTCTGCTGCAATTGCTTGTAGGTCCACTTGCTTTTTTCTGTTGCCAAGGAAAAAAAGGAAAATTCAATAGTACGTGAGTATGTGCAATAGCTTTGTCTCTGAAACCACTGATAGTGCTTTTCTTCCAATGTCTTTCTGGGTATAGGCAGTAGTCAACCACCTGTGGTTTAAATGAGCTTGTTTTCTGTTGCGCTAGAACAGAACAAAGACAGGCTCTCACCACTAGTTTAGCTGAGGGTCACTAACAGACAAGATGCAGTTTCAGGCATTCTGATTTCTGCTTAGCTTTGCCCACATGGCATGGAAAATTGATTTCAAGCTCCTCATCCATTCAGACAGAGGCAGAAGTAACATGAAAACAAGGGCCACTTACTGTTGTGGTAGGCGTAAGCAGGCCACATTAGGCTTGTACCTTTCCTGGTTTGCCCAGGCACGTTTTTCTGCTCTCCCTCCTCCTGTTTTGGGGAGAGCAACTGTGGGAAAAGGGACAAAGAACCTGGAGCCACTAAGTCTGGGGTCTGTGGCCTGCCCAGACCCTGCGGTAAACAAGGTGCACACGGTTGCCTTGTGCAAGGTCCATGTTCTGCCCAAAAAAGGGTAAAGCAAGCCTATGGTTTCACCTAATATGGACAAATCTTGGCTAACTGCCATTTGATTGGCTATTCCATGTCCAAAGGCCCATTGGTCTCAGGTCGTATTGGATAAAAGGAGATCAGCAGGGAGCACAGACACCTTTCACCCTTTGCCATTACAAGGTGTGTCCGTGACTGCTGCCTCCTTGATCTTGAACTGAGGCTCTGATACCTCCATGCATTTGGCCTGCATAGCTAGCATGACACCGTGCCCAGACTGCACACAGCAAGACATCCTGCCTGCACCTGGAAGCCTTCTGCCCAGACAGAAGCCCTGGAGATAACACAAATCATCCAGAAAGCCAGGAAAAGGGCAGGGATCGTCTGTCTCCTTTCCACAGAAGCCTGGGGAAACTCAAAAGCCTCTGACAGCTACCGACAGCAACCCCGCTACGAGCCTTGGGTACTGTCAAATTATATTTTTTCTGAGTAAATACCAAAAGCCTCTTGTAATGATTAATTGCCTTCTGCCATAAGCAGAAATTAGCTCCTTGCGTCCATCTAGTGAGCAAGTGGTGTATTGACCGCAAACGGTACATTGACCGCAAAGCCTTCTCTTCCAGTTCGATNGATCATTAGATAAGGGTTCAAGATGTGACTTTGACTGACCTAGACATAAGCATGATGAGCAGTTGCTCCAAGTAAGTGTGTGTACATAAAGGTATGAGGCAATACATGCAGCATTTTGTGACTAATAAGTAAATAATACTTTTATTGATTCTTGACCTTTTGTCCTCCCTAGTTCTGCTTGTACCACAGTTGGAAATTCATCTTCTTAAAGTATCATCTTCTTCTCTGTGGTCAGTTTAGATTTTCTCAGATGTATGAATCTGCAGAAAAGCAATGGCTGCACTCATGCAGGAACCTAACATCTACCTGGTATTATACTGCAAATGATGGCATTTTTCATTAGTTTGTTTCTGTTGCAGCACACCATGCTGACTAACAGGCATGATCCTAAAATGATCCTTCAGCACATCCTTATCTGCTCCTCCTGGCTCAGCTGAGACAGAAATTTTAGACTTCTGTAGCCTTAAAGTGTTGGATCATGCTCGGTAGTGTTATTATATGGTCATATAGCTAATGGCACTTCTGTGACAGTGACAGTGTATGTCCTGCTTGAGCAACTTAACATTTAAAGCCCTTTCCTTATAGATTCAGCTTCTCTCTAGCAGCAGATTCTCTGCCTTATCTGGCTATGACAGTTTGTCAGTTAATGTTTATGTATTAAAATTATTCCTTTGTAAACAACTCTTCTTTAAAACTGTAATTCTCAAAGCAATTTCCAGGGACAAATTCACTGTTCCAAGAGTGGAATATAGTTTCAGGTGGAAAATAAGACAAGGATAAAGAAGTAATGTTTCTTTTTCCACATACTTAATGTTTTTCTTACTTCACATTACTGCTGCCATAAATAAAAGAAGTCCTTGAAAATTATAAACTTGCATGTGTCACTAGGAAAGTTATTTGAATCATTTCAAAAATATGTTTCAGATGGCCAGTATCCTTTAACCAATGGAAATTTTTACTTCCTGGTGTTGCTTTTGTTTTGGTTTTATTGCAGCCAGCTTGTTTTCTCTGGAAACATTTGCATGCTACATATTGTCACATACATGACCTGATAATTGGTTGCTACCAGTTTAATGGTAGCTACTACATTGAAATCCCAGATTTTAAAATAGTCACAACTTTAATCTAATTGTTCTTATGGTTGATTTTTATACAGAAAGATTAAGCTTTTAATAAAATGTCACTCAGTTCTATATTTTCACATTACCCTGATATACTTTGAGCAAAAAAGGTACATGTTTTGTGAGACTGAGAAAGGCACGCTTAAATAAGGCTTTAAAGTGCTCTTCCGTAACTTCTCAGCACATTTGTTACAAAATAGCTCTTCCTTATCAATGGGAGGTAAATCACATCCCTGTAAATCTGTCAGTGTGTTACTTATAAAAGTGCTAACGCTGAACAAGATACTTTCTTCAAAGTAGAAATGGTAACTGCTTCAACTGCACAAAAAGGTATTTCTTCTTAGACATATTCAGATGATAGACAGCTTGGATGCACTAATTAAGTTCAGTATTGGAAGCCAGATCTATTGTGGTAAATCATAAATAAGAGTGATGGGGAAACATCATAAAGGAGGCTGCAGTTATGTAACGGAGGCAATGCAAGATATGTCTTCCCCTTTTTCCCCCACTTTCCCTCCCTCCTCCTTTCTCCTCTCTCCTTACTGGGAAATAAGAAAGGGAAGGGGGAGGGGAAGAAAAAAAAATGGTAGAGGAAGAGTGTTCAGTTGATTTACACAAAACGTTTTACTCCCTTGCTACAAAGATATCAGGTTACACCAGCATATATAGAAAACAGACGGAAAAGGGAAATGAATACCTGTCCAAATCCCATAACAAGCAGAAACTCAGGCGCCACTCAAGGACCAGGAAAAGCAAGAGGGTGACCAGTGCCCTCCTTTCCACCATCATAATGCGGCACAGCTGTAAATGTAGCAGTCATAATTCACAATTTTCATAGCAAGAAACGTACATGTATATACTATATTTATATACCATATATATATATCACGTGGTTCAAACCACTACAAGACAGAGAAAGTAGGATACTGGATTTTCCTGCTTTCGTTGCCCAGTTTTTAATCTCACAGCAGAATTTTATAACAGTAAATAGTTTCCTATGATTTGTGCTGTTTCATGCAGGACCAACTAATGATGGGTTTCTACAGTTAAAAATTTCACCAGAACAGTTTCTCTACCATCGATGACTTTTGACACACAGACTGCATGTTCCCTAAGAAAGTAACAGAGGGATCAGGGCAGAGAGAGGAGTCTTGTTTCATAGTGATAAGCTGTATGAGTGAGGACGAAAGTCCCATTCTTCAGGATTAATTATTACGCTTCTAGAGATGTATTTCACAAATTCCTTCTTCTGCTTGTGAATAACATAGCTTGTTAATGAAGTTCTCTGTCACCTCACTGGATGAATATCAGTGTATTATAAAAGACTGTGATGGTTTGGGAGTTCCCTGGCCTCCCACACTTTGTAAAATGACCCAGACTAGAACTCAGCTGACTGGAAGTTAAGAGATGAAGCTATATTTACAGCTTAGCACAATATACAAGCAGATATATACACTATATACAGGAGTATTTACAGAAATATACAAGTTTAAGGTAATACAGAAACACAACACCCCTCCCAGAAATCAGAGACCCCAGGAGGGGCTCCCAACCACCCTTCCACCTTCTCCCCACCCCTATACCTTACCCCAAGGTTTGCCTTACGCGCAAGGTGAATTTTTGAGGATTGGCCAGGGAGGTTAGAAGGAAAGTGGTTAGTGAACTTACTCAGCAGAGAGGGGAAAAAGCCAGAAGATGCTAGACTGAGATGCTGTGCCCCAGAGACTGACATCTTTGTTTTGAGTACTTTTTCTTTAACATCTCAGCAAACCTATGAGTGAAGTAGACATCACCATTGTTTTTCCTTTCACAGCCTACAATATAATTTTCTCCATTAAAATATTCCAATTAGCCTCAAACCAACACAAAGACTATTGTTGTTCATGTAAGAAAACATGCACCTCATACTTGAAGTTTTGTTTGGTAATTGTTATGAATTGAATTGAATTCTCTGATGATATTCAACATCATGCTGCTGTCAGACCAGCTTCAAAATGAAAGTGCTTGATGGAGCAAAGTATCATGGGGCTTGAAGTTCAGATCGTAACATGAGAGGCTTTGTGTTCCAGTTGCTGCTTCCAGTTTCCCTTTTTTGGGGGTGATTGTGTCCTCTTCTCAGTCAGTTGTGTGTTGGGGGATGGCAGGAGGTCGCTGGCTTCTGCTGCTACTTCTGTGTTTTGCTGTGCTTTTCTGCAAATAGGCTAAGGTAATACTGTATTGTATTATTTCCAATAAAATTCTTTTTCTCAAATCTTTGTCTCAACCCAGAGGGTTTCTTTGTGTTATGTTTCCTTCCATCTTTGTGATGAGAGAGGGGACCTTGTGAAACTGAGCTGTGTTAACCCAGGACAGTACTTGAATACTTCCTGGAGCATGTCACATCCAGGTTACACTTGAAAACCATTTTCTGAATCAGTGAATAGTATTAGACTGGAAAAATTTAATTTTCCTTAACTGGCTACTACTGACTTAATTTTTAGTCATCAGGAATCCAATTTGTCTTGACGTAATATCTATTTCCAGTAAAGAGACTGTCAGGATTGCTCCTGCCAAGAAATGACTGAATTGTACAGTAGTGCATGGATCATTCTTCAGTTTGCTTCACCATTTTTAGTGGACTATATGCTGTGTTTTGTTTAATTAGCTGTATATAACTCTATGTTCAGGATTTAAGACTCACTGGAGCATATTCATTATTTTATGCTCATTGTTTGAGCTACCTCAGTAAAGCAAACTTGTCATAAAGCTACTTCTTCAACTAGCCAGTAACTTAGTAAAGACAAGTGTGTGAGCCTTTTGCTTCTATGGAACCAGCAAAACCAGCAAAAAGACACAGGTAAATGTAGACTACAATTAACCTACGTTCAGGGCCAGTTCAAAGCCAAGACAATCCTATTGTGTATTACAGATCAATATGAATGGGATATGAAAAGGCAAAAGGAGGGAGATGATTCTAACATGATAAACTCTTATGGATAAGAATATTTCTGTTAATTGATACCTGCAGTGAAGCCACTGGCAAAAATCACTTTGATTTAAACAAGACCATTACTTCCCTCCACACTGGCTCCTGTGTTTTCACATTGGCTAATCTAATGATACTTGATTTAGAATAACAGAAGTGGATGCAAACATGCTGCTAATAATTATGTCATTTCTTTATTTCACACAAAAGATAAACACTGAAATGTCTGAAAAGAGAATGTTGCAGAAATATGGAACTTCCTAGTTTTCTTCGGCCCAAATTAATCTCTTGCAAGCCGAATTTGAACAGGCCAGAAACACTATGTGGAGACTGGACTAGCTCTTTTACAAATGATTGTGTGATATTTTATTTTCTAGAAAATGACAAAGGGTTTGCATATGTGGTGGAAGGCCCAAATCATACCTGGAATACATATGCTAAATAGCCACCTGAATACCCACCTTGTCGTCCCCCTCCTTCTCTCCTTCTTCCCGGGTGGAAGAAGCAGGAAAGCAGACAAAAGCCTTGACGCCTCTCAGTCCACCATAGAGACACCATATTTGGGGTTATCATACACGCTGTTTTGTTTCTAATAAACAGAGGTCACTATGCTGGATGTGTGCATCTCCCTTTTTTGGTGAAGTAACTTGGGATTGGTTCCAGGGATGTTTTTTATCTGTTGCTATTGGTCAAAGACAATTGGTCAAAATACTTAAAAACCCTTAGCCAACTTGTTTGTTTGACTGCCTTTATTTTCTCTGCTACTCATTTATGTTGCTTTGCATCACGTAGCAGGGGACTTTCCCCATGAATGGTAGACCTGACACTGCCTGTCTGCTGCATCAAACCAAGGCACTGAAAGGCTTGCCCCGCACTGGGGTACAGCTGCCCGCCTGAGCTCAGCCCAGCCTGAGTCCTTCTGACTCTGGCCAAGTCTAGGTGACATCCTAGCAACAACTTTTCAACACTGGGACTTGCCTGCCTGCTGCTCCAGCCCAAGGGCCGACCCCTTTGCCATGCACCACAGCTGATTGGACTGCTCCAGCCCGGAAACCTGGATCCTGCTTCACCCAGGTGCTGACCACTCCAATATCCTCCTGAGAGCCATGGAGGGTTTGCCTCACATCCGTGGATCTCCTCAGACAACCTGCTCCATTAGAGCTATGCAAGCACCACAACCCCGCTGCATCACCGCCACGTGGAAGGCCACCATTTCTTCATTTAAGTTTCTGCAGATACTTTTGGATTATAGATACTGGGACTCCAACCAGTGAGTAAACTAACTCTTTTCTGAAGTTCACAAAAGCTTCTGTTTAACCTTTAAGTGTCAGCTTGTGCTGCAGGACTCTCTAGTTGTTTAAATTTTCTAAAAGTTTTCCTAAAATCATTTAAATTAATTGAAATATATACATTCTGCAAAGATAGTTTTACCAACCGCATAATTGAATCTGTATGTTAATTATAAATAAGTTTGGGGAAATTTTCTTTATTTAATAAAAAATATTTAATACTTTTATATCGGTCTCATTACAATTCACTTATAACCCAGATTCAAACCCCTCTTTAACAGCATAATGCAAAGAACAAGACTGTTGGAGTCACACAGAATACTTACTTTGCTCACTGAAGAAAGATTTTTCCTGCAACAAATTTTCTATTAGTCTCTGTTACGATATAAAATATTACAGATAATATTGGATATCATTCAAAATAGAGCTTATTTTAACCTTCTGGCTGAATCTACAAGTTCAGTGGACATACAACTAAAGTGTAGATTTTGTAAATAAAGCTTTAAGACCTTACAAATGTCAAGGAAAGACACAGCAGCCATTTGTGTGTACCATCTTTTCTGGTATTCATATGCATTGTCATCCTAGTAAAATTCACAATGAAGGAAAAAGCAGTTGTTCTGGTGATCATACCTTATTCAAAAGATTTGCAGGGAAAAAATTTCATATTTACAGATAGAATGAAGATTGTCTCACATGGAATATTTTTTTTTTTGTTTCTTTTTGACACTGACAACCTTTTCTTCCTGTTGTCCAGTTTGTGTTTTAACTCTCCTAAACCCAAAGTTCTCTCAGCTGATCTATGAAAGATGTTGGGGTTTTGTAAGAAAACCTGAAATTGCATTATGCAAATTATTATGGGTGTAGACGTTTTGTTCAACATTTTTTATAAACTTTAACAAATGTTTCTCATACTGTTATTGAACTATTCATAATTATGTTCATGGTCTTTGCCCCTTAGCATGTGAGGCATTGTTTGTATTCCTTGAAATGCTGTTCACAGATGTGGCTTCAATACTGCACCTAGCTCTTAGCCCAAGAGTTTTGTCATTCACAGGAAATGCATCCTAACATTTCAACCCTGAAAGCAACGGGGAACCAAAAAAGTATCCAAATCAGATCTATTTGAAGTAGAAGAAAATATACAGTAATGTATCTAAGAATACAAAGAAAGGTGTTAATTTAAATCAGAAGTGATCTTTTTGTCTGTCTTTCCATCAGGTAACATATGGATGTTCTTTTCTTGGAATTTTAGTGATGCAACATCTCTGTCTAATAGAGTTACCAACAGCTAACTCAGAGTCTTTGTGGATTTTCTGATATGTTTTCTACAAATGGACATAGAACAACAGCATGAAAGACAGAGTGTGAATCCCAGTGATGCTGTAAAACCACTGATGCACTCGGGTAGTTTGGAAGACCACACAGCAGATGAATGTTCTCCAAAGCTACAGATTTTAATTTAATTATATAGAGTTCCTCCACTTTGAAACCAGTTATCAAAATGTATTTTCTTTATGAGTAGAGAATCAATGACATCAGCAAGCATTTCATCAATTTCACCAAAAACACTCAGAGAAAACAGTCTCACCTACTATAAAAGCAGAATAAACCAGAGTAAAACCAGTAAATCAGAGATTGTGTCTGAAAGCAAAGCAAGACATTTGTATTCACTGGGCATGCACTAAATGGTGAATTGTATTAGAACCTGAAGAATTATTCAGCAGCTAAGTAAATCCCTCTGTACACAAATTGTGTTCAGGAACACTATTTTTAATCCCAAACATACTGGCAAATAGTCTTCGGAATTTCTGACTCTCTTCTGTAGAAAATTCCATAGAGTTCAATTCAAAGTGTCTGCCAATATCTTTCCTATAAAACTAATCACAAACTGATTTTTTCCATTATTATTTCAGTAGTTATATAACAGACAAAAGGAGATTTGACAGTGCTGCACATCAGTTAACCATGAAGCTTTTAGCAGTAATTGTTTGTGTTTAATAATTATCCCTAAATACCGATGTAATGAGTATATTTTGTTAACGGAGTTGTGAAAATACCAAAAATGCCAGTTCTTTTTGACTTGCAGAGGATCTTCTTATCTCACTCTAACTGTCCCAACAAATCTGATCCAAAACTGGACAGTTTAAATGCTTGGCAATAGAGAACACCACATCTAATGAAAATGATTGATTTATTCACTTCTTTGTAAGTACAATGAACATCATGAGTTAATTCCAAAGACAAAATTTTTAAAATCAGAAATTGTATATGCAAGAACATCCATTGAACTAATTAGAACATCTCTATGCTCAGCACCAAGCAGATATTTAGTATCTTTCCAGGACTAGAATTTTAAGAGCTAAATGTGACCCTTTAATCAAATCAGCTCTTCAATTCAAAACCATTCCTCCTTCATCTTTCTCCCTCTGACTACAGACTGCACACTTTATAAAGGCTAATGCCATGTAAGTGGTTGGCCTTTAAGAGTTCAAAGCTTTTGTATATTTGTCTTTCAGCCTTTATGGAAAATGTGCTTAATTGGCAGGTGGTTTACATTAACCACTAATTAACTAACCACTAATCATACCATTGTATTTATGTTTTCATTAAACAGTAGCAAACTACTCTGGAACAAGACAGCAGTACCAGAATAGTGTTGCTGTCAGCACAATTTTGCTTCAGGAGTCAAATGCTAAATGGCTTCTTTTATGGGATTCTTCAAAACCATATGACTAGCCTGAAAGATGAAAACTATCAGGCAATACAAGTACAAAATTAAAAAATGTATCTGTTTATTCTAGTTATTACCAGAGTACGTTGAGGTATGAACACATAACTTCAATTCCACTTGATATACTTTGGTTTGTTTTTAATAGTAGCAATTCCTTGAATCAACAGGGAATTTTAATTTATGTTTTATAACAGCACAAAGATGTTACACCTTTGCCACTAAGAATATTAGCCAACATAATCCAGATTTCTCAATAACATAATGTTTTGGTTTTGCAGGGACAGACTCCCAGGCCAGCCATGGGCTGTGGGCCATTAGTGATTCTCAGTCAGACAGGACAGTTGACCTGACCTGGCTACAGGTGTATCCCATACCAGGAGCATCACATTCAGAATAAAGAAGGAATTTTATTAATGTTGAGCATCTGTCTCCTACTTGGACTTCCTGTCTGGGCTATTCTTCACTTCTTCCCTGCTCTTGAGGTCTTCCTTCCTGGATATTGTGGTTACAGCACTTTTGCCATGCTGAGTATAACTCTATAGATACTGTATTGATAATGGTATTTCAGTACCTGTTTTCATTTCAACCTCTCGGTTCATAATTTTGTATCTGCTTCCATCACTTACTTTATTTGGTACAGAAGACATTCACTAATAATTGTGGAAGTCTTAAGTTATATTTTTTATTGGTAAAGGGATCCATTCATAGCTGTCAAGGATATAACTACAGTTCAGGAATGTATTAGCTGTATAGAAAACTGTAGAAGTGCTGTTAAAGGATAGAAGCCATGACAACAGACAGCTGTTAGGTAGTGAACCATTGATGTAAGCATAATTAGAAGTAATATGTCCTATAAAATATTTTAAAGATTATAGAAATGCAACTTATTATTGTGTGAGTTGTCTGATATACCTATGCAGTGATTTTGGAATTTACTGTTTTATTTCTCTATTTTAAGTCTCTCTCCTTTTTTTTCTTTTAGAATGTAAACAGTTCAAATTTGATGGAAAGCTGCAATACAGTATGAAGCTCTGTTTTTATGCCTACCTTTTCTCACAATATTATTGATATTGTGATTTAATCCTACTGAATAGAACTTTATTCCTCTGTAGATTCACAGAATCATGCAATTTAGGAAGATCTCAGAAACATCTGCCAATACTGTAAGTTAATTGTTGCTAGTTTACACTGGGAACTGTTATTCTGATCCACTTAAATCACTGTCTCATCAAATCTAGCTGAGATGGAATGAGCCAGGAAGTATTCTTCTTTTACAAAAACTTGGGCATTATGTTTTGGTTTTGCAAGTACAATATTGCCCCATGTTTTGATTCTTGGGCTTGGATTATCTGTCCAAGGGAAGCAATGAAATAGAAAAGTGATAATTATTGCAGCAGAATTATAAACCAATTATCTTGCTAGCAGTAGCAGGCCCTATTTGAATAAGCCATCACTTCTTTTTAATGTTCCACATCAAAGGCTGGAGAGCCTTTATCAGTGCTCTAGTCTTTCAATTGGAAACATTTTATGTTTTGTTATGAATAATAAATTATATAAAAATTGCAGAAAGAATAAGTTTAACATTTGAGCCAAATGATGCCCAAGTTCAAACTCAAAATACCTGATAGTTTAGAGAAGACTTGTAGAACTGTGAATCATAGAACTACAGAATACCTGATTGGGAGGGACCTCAAGAATCACCCAATCCCACCTTTCTTGGCAACAGCAGGGTCTAGATAGGATAGCTAAGCACCTTGTTCAGCTGAATCTTATGTGTCCAAAGCCTGGAGCCCACCACTTCCCTCATCAGATTAATCCAATGGTTGATTACTCTTTTTAAGAAATTTCCTCTTGTGTCTAGTTGGAATTTCCTCGAGACTAACCTGTACACATTACCCTACATCTCTTCTATGTGACTTCTTGTACAAATGGAATCTCCATGTTCTTTATAGACACCTTTTAAATCCTGGAACTTGGTGATAGTCTCCCCTATCCAACTCTCTCAGACATTCCTCACCTGGCAGGGTTTCCAGTCCTTTGACCATCTTTGTGGCCTTTCTCTGGACCCTCTCCAGCCTGTCCACATCTTTTTTTGTGGAGCATGGATTGAAACTGAACATGGTATCCCAGGTGTGTGGGCTGATGAGCACTGAGTTATGCGAAATGACTTCTGTATTTCTGCTTGTGATGCACTTGTTGATGCAATCCAGGGTCTTACTGGTTTTCTTTGCTGCAGCAGGACACTGTTCACTCATATTAAACTTCTTGTACATCAAGAGGTTCCCTTTCCATAGAACTGCGTCCCAGCTAGGTAGATCCCAGGCTATGATACATGTCTAGATTAAGGCCTTGCACCTGGTAAAACATATATTTATCTTTGTTGAACTTCATCAGGTTCTTGTTAGTCCATTTCTTATGGTCCCTCCAGGTCTTTCTGCATGGTGGATTTCCCTTACAAATTGTCCACTTCCACACTCAGTCTATTATCATCAACAAACTTCATCAGGGTACACTTGATTTCATCATCCAGATCAATCATGAAGATATTAAACAGCTCTGGGACCAGTATTAATCCCTAGGGGAACCTGCTAGTGACAGATTTCCAGTTAGAAAAAGGATGGTTTTCCACTGCCCTCTGGGTGCGATCTCTCAGCCAGTTTCCCACCATCTGCACAGATCACTTGTCAAGATCATAATGCAAAGGAAAGTATCCAGCTTATGGTGTCTAACCTGGTGAAACTAACGATTGGTAATGTATTCTGATAGAGTTTCAATAAAGTCCTTTCCTAGGATTTAATGACAAGCATAGCTGTGTGTTTTTGTCCTCAAATACAAACTTGTTTAAGGAACAAAAGTGACAATAATCAGAGCTCAAAAAACACTTCCTCATTGTAACTGGTAATCATTCAGGAAAGTTTTTCAAGTGTCAAGTGCATGAAAATGGCTGTCACTAAAAGCTGACACTAAGAGCTTTTTTATATACATAAAGCAGGAATGTGTTCAAGTAATTTTTGAAACTGTGACCTGCAATATTTGGGAACAGACTCTTGAAAGAATCTCTTTTGTTTTGCTGATTTTTGGTAATCACTTTCAAAAAGAAAAAAATTGCTTCCACCTACAAACTTGAAATTAATCAGCTCTCTCCCTGCTGGGCATTGTAAATGAAAAAAAAAACAGATCACAACATGTTTCACATCTGGCAAGTGCAAATAAAAAGAAAACGGCCATTAGGGCTAACAATCTTGTGGGTAACAACTACCCTAATCAGCAATAGGAAGCTTTTTAAGTTTACTGTTTCAAAACAGAAGTGGAAAAAACTGTTAAGCTGCAACATCATCTTATGAGGGTGCTGGGACATACGAAGCTGGCTCCTGACCAGGGTTGAGCTGGCAGTTGGCACAGCATATAAAGGAAGCAATCTCCTCCTAACCTGAAGCTATTTAGCAGCCAAACCAACCTACTCAGAACGCAGAGGCAGCCTGGGGAAGTTCTTCACAACATTGCAGTAACACACTGGTCTTTAGTGAGTTTTGAAGAACCCACGTTCATGGATATTTTGGTTTCTTCCTGACAGAGTTGACAGAAGTCAAAGATTTTTTTATATGTCACTGTGGTGGTTTGGCCCTGGCTGGAAGCCAAATGCCCACCAAAGCCACTCTATCGCTCCCCTTCTTAGATGGACAGGAGAATGGAAAATCTAACAGAAATCTGGCAATAAGGTAGAAACAATTTTATAATGCTAAGTGTAAGCAAAAGACCATGTTTGGAAGCAAAAGCAAAGAGAGGTGCTATTCTGTACTTCCCATCAGCACACAGCAGTCAGTCACTCCAGGGAAGCAGGGTTATAACAAGTGTAGCAGTTTCTCTGGAGGACAGACTTCATGGAATAGCATCTGTACACTTCCTTCTTTCACTTAGTTGTTATATCTGAACTAACATCATATGGCATGGAATACCCCTTTGGCCAGTTTGGGACATCTGGCCTGGCTATGTCCCCTCCCAAAATCTTGCCCGCCCCTCAGTGTGCTCTTGTGCGCTTGTTCAGCAGAAGCCAAAACACAAAATTGACTGAACTCTAGGCTTTTCTTGTTCTTCTTCACCCATGTGATGGTTTGGGAGTTCCCCGCCCCCCCACACTTTAAAATGACCCAGACTAAACCTCAGCCAGGCTGGAAGTTAAGAGATGAAGCTATATTTACAGCTCAGCACAATATACAAGCAAATATATACAGTATATACAGGAATATTTACAGAAATATACAAGTTTAAGGTAATACAGACACACAACTCCCCTCCCAGAAATCAGAGACCCCAGGAGGGGCTCCCAACCACCCTTCCACCTTCTCCCCACTCCCACACCTTACCCCAAGGTTTGGCTTACGCGCAAGGAGGATCGGCTGAGGAGGATTAGAAGAAAAGTGGTTAGTGAAGTTATTCAGCAGAGAGGAGAAGCCAGAGCTGCTAGCCCAAGACCCAAGTGCCTCGTGACCCCAGACTGCCAGCTCGAGAGACTCTTATCTTTTTGTAAACATTCGCAGCAAGCCTATGAGTGAAGTAGACATCACCATTGTTTTACTTCACAGCCTATAGTACAATTTTCTCTATTAAAAATATTCCAATTAGCTCAAACCAGCACAACCCAATAAATCCAGACGATGATAGGTTTCTTTCTTAACTTATATTTCCATTAAGTAGTTACAGTAATATACATAGGCCTGTGGGTTGAGCCTGGGTGCTTTCGGCTGCTGGCTAAAGGTCCAAAGTTAATTCTTGTTTTCTTTGCAGCCCTGCTCCCTACTCTGAAGTTAATTCAGAGCTGACTGAAAGGAGGTCACTGTCCTGCCACTGCTGTTTCAGGTTTAATGGTGTTCAGGGTTTAAACCCAGAGTTGGATCCACATAAACACATAATACATACATAGCTTCCATTCTTTTAATTGGATAGGGCATAACCTTGGGTCTGAAAACCAACAACAATTTCATATTATTCCAAAAGAATTTTATTGAATGTTATGAAACTCTTGGTCTATTTTGGCAAAATTAACAAAGTGAAAATTCAACCAGTAGATAATTTGTGGGATAGAGAAGCTAGGATGCTGGCAGACAATTCCTTTGGAAATCTAGACATGCAAAATAGGATTTCTATTGCAACAAGTGCATGTGAGTGGAAAACTAGGTCAGACAGGTTTTTCTCCTCTTCTAATGATCAGAATTATCCCCAGATGCTGGGACTTCAAACAGTGAATTCATCTCTTGAGGTGAGGAGCCTGACAGAATGAGATTAAAGAAAGGAAAAAAGGAGTTTCTTGTTGGTATACTAGCTCAGTGCTCCTTCAACAAATCCGTGGGATGGTGCTAAACAAAAAGGAGTATCTGACCTGCCGGATGAAAGAGCTTAATCCAAGAACCACAACAAACTTGAGACTTAACCAACTGGAAACCCATTCAACTCAGTAAGGATAAGCAGCATGTTCTACACTCAGGGGAGAATGAGCCCATGTGTCAGTCCATTCCCTGGTGGAAAATACATGGTTGTTTTACTGAATGCAAGGCTGAAAATGGGACAACAGTGAACTCTCACCATAAATAAGGAAAACTGCATAACATTAGAAATTCATGGCCAGAAGATCATGGGAATTTATAATTTCCTTTCACTCAATACCAGTGAAGTTTTTCTTGGCATAATCTGTCCAATTTTGTGTTCTCTTCAGTACAAGAGGGGTGTAAAGAAACTGAACAGGATGCAACAAAAAGCTGTCAAGATAATCCTACATGAGCTACTACAAATATGAAGAGATTTTCATCCATGGAGATCTTGGAGATTCCACCAGGAGAAAAAAATAAAATGCCTGACTTGATCTACTCTTGCCATTTGCCCTGCTCCACATGAGAATTTGTACTTGGTGGCCTCTAAGGGTCCCTTCCAATCAGTACTCCTCTAATGTTATGATACTGTGGCTTTATTTGCTCATGATGCAGGTGGTCTAGACCTTAGGCCTCTGATGGCCTCAGGGTATATGAGGGCATAGAACCTGGATTTTTTTTCAATCAACTGCTGCTAGCTACTGTCCAAACATCCCATCAGATGTTGGGCAACATGTAACACTACTCAAGGAGCACAGAGACAGGAGATAGAGGGAAAAGAGAGAGAGGCAGTGATAGAACAAGAAGACACTAAAGTCAAACCCCAGTTCTGTGTTTTTTACTTCCTAGAATCACAGGATGAAATGCAAATGGAGGACCTGGAAGATAAATCTAAGCCAGTTGATACTCTGTTGTGTTGCAGATTGGAATGGTCTTCAAAGCAAGCAGTATTAACTACTTTCCGACACTTTCATGACTAATCTCCAATATAAGCATAATCTAAGAAGTATGAAAATATCCTCGAGTTGCTAATCAGTGGGAGGTTGTGGAGTGAAAAACCTTGAAGGCTGAAGATATCAACAGTGGAAAGAATGGAGTACTGTAGTTAGAAGTGAAGATGTGATATTTTTGCATTTGTGCTTGTAAGGATGGTGGAGGGTAAAATGTGGGCGATGTTGTGACAGATGAGAGAGAGAAAGAATAATAAAATGAAGGTTGGGGGGAAAAAAGTAAAACTTCATTGATAAAACTGAAGAAACAGTGAGATAAAAAAAGATAAAATTCAGTTTTACTGTCAGGGAAAGCAGAACAGAGTGACAGTAAGAAAAGAAGGAATCTGGAAAGATCACCCTGCATTTGCACAGAATCTTTAAAAGCTAAATCAGTGGCTTTTGCAGAAATAGAGGAGAGCACAAGATGCTTTCCATAGCAGAGGCTAATACAGTGAGGCATGAAGGCCTCAGATATCATCCTGCCAAGAGGCAACGCTTGACTGAAGAACGGCAGAGTGAAAATAGGTGAGAATGAAGTTAAGAATTCTGTAATTCTACATAGTTATGCACAGCAGCATAAAAACAGAAGTAAAGAAACTAAGTGTTTGAAGATGAGCCAGCAATGGAGATTAGCAAAACAGACAGTGTAAGAAAAGAGATGGGTACGCAGACCTGAAGTCATGCCAAAGTGGAGCCAAAAAAAAAAGCCCAAAACTATCTTGACAACCAACTCAACAGAGGAAAGAACAAAGATCAGAGGACAAACAGTCATTTAAATCCTGGACAGCGCTCAGAATCTGCCTGAACTTCATTCCAGACAAATGACCTGAAGGTGGGTTCATTCCCCTGTTCAGTCAGTCTTTAACAGTTCTGCTATATATCTGCCAAAAGGGAGATCCTTTTTAACTGATGTACTAAGCTGAAAATGAAGCAATATGCAGACAGAAGGTAGTCCTCCAAAACTACCTATTTCTTAATTTAAATTGCTGAAAGACATCTGGATTCAAACAGCTGATTTGAGACGAATCTAAAGGGCAATGTTGCAATAACAGGAGTGTAGCAATACCACAATGAGGGAAAATTTTAAGCTAAAGGGGTAGATTTAGATTAAATATTAAGATTCTTTACTATGAGGGTGGTGAGAAACTGCAATGTGATGTCCAGAAAAGTTGTAGAGGCTCCCTTCCTGGAAGTGTTCAAGGCTGGGTTGGGTGGGGTTTTGAAGGACCTGATCTAATGGAAGGTGCCCTGCCTGCCATAGGGAGATGGGAACCAGCTGATGATTTGGGTTGGAAGGGACCTTAAACATTGTAAGACTCTGATTTTTATTATTTTAATTATAGTGTAGTGTAAGCATTCTCAAAATATTAATTATCCATCTCTGGAATTTTGTGTTACTATAAAACTCAAGTATAAGGTTTAAGATTTATATGGCTCCTCCAAAACTACCTATTTCTTAATCTAAATTGCTGAAAGACATCTGGATTCACACATCTGATTCAAGAGACATCTTGTGGTGGCTTGAGGCTAATT
>VWYK01093504.1:0-13432 GCA_013399775.1 Semnornis frantzii
GGCCTTGAGTGATCTGTACTAACTTCGAAGGACAGTGGAAAAAAGGGCAGCTGGTGGCAGAGTTCAATGAGCATAAGGCCATAGAAATTGTATTGGAAGCAAAATAAGTTGTTGCTTCAAGCTAAGTGACACTTGTGAATAATAATGTCTTAATAATATAGTGTCAAAGCCAGTTCTGTGTATCAGGGGGTTTTGTGTGTTTTTAATTGCTTTTCATAACCCAACCAAATGAGTCCTGGGCTGCAGCAACTGTGCTGTGAGGACAGGCTGAGAGAGTTGGGGCTCTGCAGCCTGGAGAAGAGAAGGCTTCCAGGAGACCCATTGCCCCTTGTCCTGTCATTACAAGACCTTGTCAATAGTCCCTCCCCAGCATTCCTGTAGCCCCCTTCAGATACTGAAGGCTACTATAAGGTCTCCTTGAAGCCTTCTCTTCTCCAGGCTGCAGAGCCCCAACTCTCTCAGCCTGTCCTCAGAGCAGAACTGCTGCAGCCCTCTCAGCATCTTCGTGGCCTCCTGCACCCACTCCAACATTTCCATGTCTTTCTTGTGCTGGGGGCTCCAGAACTGCACACAGGACTCCACATGGGGTCTGAGGAGAGCAGAGCAAAGGGGTAGAATCCCCTCCCTTGCCCTGCTGCCCGCAGTGGTCTTACTGCAGAGGTTATTAACTTTCCATAGTGGCAGCACAAGCACCTAAGACGCAGAAACGCTGATGAGGGCCCTTAGGGGTCCTGGGTGAAGTGACCTCGGTGGTGTTGCTGCTGACACTAATCCACTTTGTGGCTTTGTCTTTTTTGTCTTGCAGCCTCCCAGTGTTCCCGACTACCCTCCGTCCGATGGGTATGCATTCAGTAACACAGTGTACAAAAGAGGGCCTCTGCTGGACCAGGGGGCGGCGGTGGCTGCCTTTAAGCAAACTGTTAGCCGCCATGTAGATAGGTAACACTGAACCAACGGCGTGCGGCGTGCTGTGGATAACTGTCCCCACTGATTGCTGTCGGGGTGTCTGTCATTACCTCTGGCTGTGTCTGGAGCAGATCATTGCTTCTGTGAGCAAGGGATTCTGGGTAGCAGCAGGCGTGCCGCTTTTGCTTCCCTCAGGCACAGAGTTAAAGCCCTCGCGGCGCCATCGCTCTGGTTGCCTGTGCCACGCGGTCAATGCTTATGCCAAAAAGGATGGAGTGGAATTCTACTCCCACTGAGAACCCAGAATCCTGCTCCATTGGGTTCACATTTTATGCCTGCTTTGTTTCATATTCTTAAATGTGCTCTGCCTCTTTTATGACTACGAATAGTGAGAAGTCTGCTCACCTGTCCTGCTCTTGGATGATTGTTTGATTTATTCAGTGGATCGCTTAGTGCTCTGTAGTGTCCTGCTTTTTGTTTTCTGGGCTGGTACATAAATATCCACTTTAAGAATAATAACTCCTTGTTTTTCCAGCTTTTCTTTCAAACACAGCAGAAAATGCTCTGAAGAGTTCAGATAGCAACCAGTGTCTTTGTGCACCTCATCTTTTATCCCCTTCATTCGAGCCTAAATTCAAATAGCTCGACAAGATCAAATGCAGTGATCCTTAGAGTCTCAGCCTTGTCTGTGGGTAGAATTTATACCAGCAGAGGCTGTGGGAGCAAATTTCTAAAGCAATGTTGGAGCTGCTCCCCCATGCCAGCTCATATTCTGTATAGACCATAGGAGCAGTATTTTGGCTTACATGCCAAGGAAGGTGGCTGAGCTTTCTGCCTCTGATGGCTGGTTAAAACAGCATTGAAAAGCCTTGCATAAAGCCCTGGGTTTGAGCTGTGTTTTAAATGATCCTGTTGTTGATCTGCATGCAAACAATCCCCCCTGTGGGGCATGCAGGCTGAAGATTCCATTCTTTTCCTGAACTTTGGCTTTATTCCTCACAACAGCAGCAGAAATAGCCATCTCTTGATCATTTTCTCAAATTTGGTTACTGCTTGAGCTCTTGTTTCAGGACCAGCCTAGATCATAGAATCATAGAATGGTAAGGTTGGAAGGCACCTCAAGGATCATCTAGTTCCAACCCCCTGCCATAGGCAGGGACACCTTGCACTAGGACAGGTCACTCAAGGCCTCCTCCAACCTGGCCTTGAACACCTCCAGGGAGGGAGCAGCCACAACCTCCCTGGGCAACCTGTGCCAGTGTCTCACCACCCTCACTGCAAACAACTTCCTCCTAACATCCACTTTCAATCTCCCCTCTACCAGTTCAAACCCATTGCCCCTTGTCCTGTCATTCCAAGACCTTGTCAACAGTTCCTCCCCAGCCTTCCTGTAGCCCCCTTCAGATCCTGGAAGGCTGCTCTAAGGTCTCCTGGAAGCCTTCTCTTCTCCAGGCTGCAGAGCCCCAACTATTGTAGCCTGTCCTCATAGGAGAGCTGCTGCAGCCCTCTCAGCATCTTGGTGGCCTCCTCTCGACCTGCTTCAACACTTCCATGTCCTTCCTGTGCTGGGGACTCCAGAACTCTAAATTCCTGCCTTATCTGCAGTGTGATAAGAGCTGTTTTTTCTGTTCAGAGTAAGAGTATTCCATGCAAATGTTGTTGCCTCCATTTCAGGTTTAGGGAATGAGCCTTATTGCCTTGAACCACTCACTGATGATATCAGTGTATCTGGCTGCATCTGAAAGAGTCATCCAAGCCTCCTTTGTGGAGGGCAAAGAGAAACCAGGGTGTCTAAGAAGTAGTTCATGCAAGGTGAAATGAGTCTCTTAAAGTATACAAAATGAGACATGCTGTAGTGGTGCCCATTTCTCCCCACTGATTGTAGGAGGGAGTCTAGATGGCTGGTGCTGATGCACACACATCCACAGCATGCCCCTATCTTCTGTCTCTTCAACCTGACACCCACTCCCATTTATTGACTCTTGAGACATACCATGTGCCCAGCAGGAACTCCTTAATGAGGGAAAATTTTTCATATCCATTACCTGCAGTGACTTCCCTTTAAAGATTAATTTTAAAGTATCCATGGAGAAGCAAGTAGAGGAGTGAGTTTAGGGGAGTGAGTGAGAAACTCAAGCTAACCCTTTCAAATGATCCTTGTTCAAAGCTGCAAGGACAATAAAGAGGAGGCTGAGAGCAGACCTCATTTCTCCTCATTTTTGTGGAGAATCATTGTTCTAAGAGCCGTTTAAAAGTCAGTGATTATAGCACACTTAGCTGGTGCTGTTGTGCAGTTGTTCCTTAAAACTTTGGGTCTGTCAAAGGTGTCAGTGGTTTCAGCTCTCTTTCCTCAGTGACTTGTGCTTACCTGAGCTTTTCATGCATCTAAATCCTTATTAGTAAATCACACTACATGAAATATCACAAAATAAGGGGTGGCTGAGGGGAGACCTCATGGCTGTCTGCAGCTACCTGAAAGGACCTTGTGGAGAGGTTGCTGCTGGTCTCTTCTCACAGGTAAATGGTGATAGAAGAAGAGGGAATGGCCTCAAGCTCCAATTGGGTAGGTTTAGACTAGACATTAAGAACATTCTGGTCGCAACAGGAGTTGTCAGGCATTGCAGTGGGCTGCCCAGAGAGGTGGTGGAGTCACCAATCCTGCATGTGTTTAAAGGTCATTTGGGATGTGGTGCTTGGGATATGGTTTAGGGTGCAGCTGGTAGAGTAGGGATATCAGTTGGACTTGGTGATTCCAAGGGTCTTTTCCAACCTGAATGTTTCTGTGATTCCTAATGAGCAGTCCAAAGGCAGTGGCTAAACCACCCACTACTTTCTGACAGACAGGTGGGTTACACCTCACCCAGTGAAATTTTATAGAGTCATAGAATCATAGAATGGTAGGGTTGGAAAGGACCTCAAAGATCATCTAGTTCCAGCTCCCTGCCATAGGCAGGGACACAATTTCAATCACATATAACCTGAGTAAGCCTCATTTCAACATGCCAGCGCCTCAGATGAGGTGTGCTCTGTAAACCAGGTGCCAGGATCTTAAACTTTCAGTGTAATATTAGGTATATTGGGGACTTTCTCTGATGCTGGAAGAGTACTGAACAGTTTTTCAGCACATTGTGTGGTGTTTCAAAGTAGTATGCTGTGTAGCTTGGTTTTGCACTGTCCTTTGAGTGGAAGCACCCTGCAAGTCAATGCAATCCACTGGGGTCTTGAGCAGTGTGTGCTGGAGAGCAGAGTGCTGCAGCTGCTGTACATCAGATAGGCAGCAGGGAAGTGATGAGAGTGTTTGTGCCCTGAGTAAATCATTAAGGTGTGCTTGAAGGATTATGGTCTCCTCAGAAGCATAAAGCCATTGCCTGAACCATGTTCTGGGGATGTTGTTGATTGAGGCTGGGGAGGGGGCTGGAGCACAGCCCTGTGAGGAGAGGCTGAGGGACCTGGGGGTGTGCAGCCTGCAGAAGAAGAGGCTCAGGACAGACCTCATTGCTCTCTACAACTACTTGAAGGGAGGTTGTAGCCAGATGGGGTTGGGCTCTTCTGCCAGGCAATAAGTGTACACAGCCTCAAGCTGTGCCAGGGCAGGTTTATTTGGATGTTAGGAAGAAGTTCTTCACAGAGAGTAATTGGCATTGGAATGGGCTGCCCAGGGAGGTGGTGGAGTCCCCATCCCTTGTTTAAAAGGAGCTGCATGAGGCACTAAGTGCTATGGTTTAGTTAATTAGGTGTTAGGTGATAGGTTGGACTTGAGGATCTCGAAGTTGTTTTCCCACCTGGTTACTTCTGTGATTGCAACAGAGTGGAGTGGAAGTGAATTAAAAAAAATTCTTCATGAGTTATGGTTGGTTTATTTTGTCTTTTTTTAAGGGATCAAGAGAGGTGTGGACAAGATAGGAAGACACAGGTAGTGGAATTAGTTTGGAAAGGAAACCTAAGAATAAAAATACCTTCAGAAGTTTATTAGTAGTCATATTTTTGAGTTCAAAAGGAGTTCAAAATTAATTAAATTTTGAGTGGGTGGAGGCAAAAATTTGGATTACATCTTTCAGCCTTAGAACAGTTTTTCTGCAGGCTGGGTTCATCCCATGGCTTTCCCACTTGCTCTTCAAACACTTCTAGTGATTTGTCTCTCTTTGGAAATCATCTTTCAATCTGAATCCAACTCTTCCTTTGTTCTGCTCTTCACATCAAGTGAGACAGTTCTCCACAGCCATGCAATAGCTGTAGGTAACTGCTGGATTGCTCAGGCACACCTGGGACCCAGGGTTACACAGCAGCCACACCAGCAACCATCTTCATTCCTGTCCCTGTGCTGCAAGGTCGTATGCAACATTTCAAGCCATTGATTGCTTCACGTTTTCATTATCTATTTGATCTTTTGTTGTTGTTAAACTTTACTACTTGGTGTGGATTTTGGTTGTTGGGTGTAATTTGCAGTAAGTGAATAAAGTTCCTGTTTCTTTTGGACCTGCTTTGAGGGTGCTGGGAGGGAGTGTGGGGTGGTTCTCAACTCAAAGAGATATTTCCTCAAAGAAACTAGTGGCTTCTTGCCCAAAGGCCTTCTGAATAAGTCTTTCATCATGGAAAAAGAAAGCCACAAAGTTAAACTGTGGCATGAACCCTGTTTGTAGTTGCCAAGAAGCTATTTTTAATTTCTTTTAATTGCTGCAGTAGCTTGAGGTTGTTAGAGTTGATGACATTTTGTGGCCAATTAAGAAAACTCATCTAGGTGAGCATTTTCTTAAGAGATTCATTCCAGTGGTGTGGAGGCAAAAAACCCTAAAAATTAAAATCTGTAAAATCTTTTATGTTTTCAAAACAAGATTTTCATACAAAGCAGATCTCAGTTATATACTAAGTATAGTTTATGTAGCAAGTGATTGATTAACCTACTGTAGGAAACCAACCTAAATACAGTGTGCATGTTTGCCTTAAAACAATGGCACCTGCTAATCTAAGTTGTTATCAGACCTCTTGCAAGCAGTGAGCCAATAAAGACTGCTAGCTCTTGAAGTTCTTGAAATCAAGCACCCCTTTTTGTTTCTTTTCTTTTTTATGGCACTTAAATCTGTGTGTTAGGAACTCAGGTTATGGTGGGGTGGATTTTTTTTTTTTGTTTGTTTGTTTGTTTTTTAATGACATTCAGGGTGTTGGAAGAAGAAGGCATTTTGGCTGTCTTTTGTTTGCCCACTGACCAACAGGCTGCTCTTTGCTTTGCAGGAACTATGAGGCGCACAGCAAAGCACAGAGCAAGAAATATGCCAAATGCAAGTATGAATTTATGGCAAGAAACAACAGTGAACTTTCTGTCATGAAAGAAGAGATTGTAGAGGTAACTTTTTCAAAGAGAAACCACAACTTTCTGGTGCTACTCAACGCTGAGGACACTTTCCCTGTGGGCAGTGTGGCTGTCTTTAATGACTACTTCAATGTTTTTGGTTTATCTCCCTTAATATAGCCAGTTCAAGTAATTTATTCTGCATTGTGGACCAGATAAGCAATTTCTGTGCTGAAATAGAAATGTTTTGTGTTTCTCCTGTCTTGTCTGGTGTTGCTTTTAAAAGCCTTGTTTAATAGTATCTAAATAAGTGTCTCTGGCAAACACTGTGTGTGCACATGGGGTATAGTGAAAGACTTTGCTTTTCTGGAGGAAATGGTGTCCTGAAAGCTAGAAGGGAAGCAGCAGCAGAGATGTGTGAGATTGCACAACAGCTAGTCAGATTTCAGGAACATAAAAGGTTTCAGCTCAACATGAGGAGAAACTTCATTACAGTGAGGGTAACAGAGCCCTGGAACAGGCTGCCCAGAGAGGCTGTGGAGTCTCCTTCTCTGGAGGCTTTCCAAACCCACCTGGATGCATTCCTGTGTGAACTACCCTAGGGGATACTGCTTTGGCAGGGAGGTTGGACTCAATGATTTCTGGAGCTCCCTTCCAACCTCTAAAGTTCTGTGATTCTCCTGACCAGGCTGCTCCAGTTCCCTGTTCCCTCAGAAGTGCACTCTCTCCAAGTTTGTGCTCTCCTAAAATGATGCTTGGTTACTCCTTTTGTCAACAGCATCTAGGTTGTAGAGCTGCCATCCTCTCTGCACATGTCTTAGGTTTTCATTCCTCTGTCTTCTCTACACATCTGAATTTAGAGAGGTTGATTACACACTTTTCTTCCATATCCTTCCCTGAGAGCCACATTTGGGAACATTGTGATGGGTTAGAGTGGATCCCTCCCCCAACAACTTCTTGCAAACATGCCCCAGAGAGAGAGTAAATTCCCTACAACTCAAGAATTTGGAAAGTCAGAAAAAATAAATTGGATTTTTGCAGTTTAAACTAAATAGTATAGAGAGAACAAACTATACTATATTATATTATAGTATATAATATGGAATAGTGTAGTATAGGTTATTATAGTATAGAATAGAGAAGTTGGGGATGGGGGTCAAGTGGCAGCAAAGCAGCAGCCAAAACAGCAGCAGGGGAGGATAGCAGCAGGCACAGCAGAGGCAGCACAGGGGGGGATACAAACTGTGTTTCCAGACATAAGCTTTTGATGCTCCAATGAAACTTATCCATTGTTGCCATTTCATGGCCTATCCCTGGAATGTTCACCTCCCCACTCAGAGACTCCACCACTTCTAAGTTTCTCTGCTCCTAATTTTTTGTATGCCTGGGATAGAAATCTAGCTCAAAAGGCCACAAACATGCAGTATGACCATGTGAAATGAATGGTAACCAAGGGAACTTCACAGAGCTTTCTTCAGAACATTTGTGTCAGCCCCTTTGGCAATCTCAGAACCTGGCAAAGTGGTGGTTTTGTTTTGAAATGATGCACAGGTGAGGTACTGACAGGAGCAAACCCCAGTTAAAAACACACAATTAATTAATACGCAATTAACCAAATTATTTCAGATCCTGGACGACAGGAAGCAGTGGTGGAAAGTTCAGAATAAAAGTGGCAGCACAGGCTTTGTGCCAAACAACATTCTGGACCCTCTGAGGTGTCAAGAAGGTGGTCTAGGATGGCCAGAGCCTGCATATACCCGCACCATCCAGGTAATGTCTGCTCTTAGGAGCAAAACATTCTTCTGAAGTGCATATATGTGTGTGTGTGTGTGTGTGTAGGAGGAAGAGGCTCACAGCAAGGCTGAAATACTTGCTTGTTACACCAATGTGTCAAAAATTGTGCCAGACTGAGGCTCATTTCTGTACTAGTGGGAGGTGTCCCTGCCTATGGCAGGGGGTTGGAACTAGATGATCCTTGAGGTCCCTTCCAACCTTACCATTCTATGATTCTATGTGCAGTGAGTCTAACATGAGGATGAAGTTGCTAGAGGCAGGGCAACAAACCATTAAAGGGTTGTTGGGTTTTGGGGTTTTTTTTTCCTGCTTATTTGCTTAGAGGTGGTAATGTTGTCCCTAATGGATTGTATGTATTTATTTCAATTGCAAATATCCTTTGTGGATTGATAGCTGTTGATGCCAAAGAAGGAGTTTGAATTATTTAAGGTAGGGTGATCTTTGTTTCTCCTAGGAGAGTGAATGCTACCTTTTCTTTCTGTATTTTTTTTTTTCTCCCTGTCTTTGTGTGTCTCTGTCTTGGTCTTGAATTGATGTAATTATTGCTATTTTGGATTCATTAACAAATGGGTGTCTTTGCTTTTGAATTTACAAAGCAGATACTCAGCTACTGTGCCTGTGCATCAGTAGCACTGTGTTCTTCCAACCTAATTCTGTTTTTTTTTTTCTTTAATCTTGCAGTGTGGAATTAAGTTTGGGTTTCTTGTTGTTTCTTTTGTACATCAAACAGGATTAGAGGGTAAAAAAAAAAAATAAAACAAATCTTAACATCAGTGCCATTGCCCACCTGAGTAAGGATATACAGGATAAAGTTGCAATGTGTATTTTCAGACAACATTAAAGTAGGCCAGAAACTCATGAAATAAGAGATTGTGTTTTCTAAGACTGGTTTCTTCTCTTTCATGCCTTACAGTTTTGAAAGGTTAGGCAAACAACTTTTGGTTTAAGCAGAAATTCCAGGCCTGACTATGAATTTTTCAGTCCAAATGAAAACCAAACTTCTGTTGAAACTTGAAGTTAAATTTGATTTTTATTCCTTGTGCCTACACACTGCAGCCAACAATTGCAAAATGAGAAGTGTCATATTGGTGCTGTTGACTGCTTCTGCTGCAGACTCATCTCAGAGGTGTTGCTGTGCTGGACAATCTGTGCAAAGATACCATAAAAGCTGCAGTTTGCACAGAACCACAGAACTGTCAGGGTTGGAAGAGGTCTCAAGGATCATCCAGTTCCAAGCCTCCCTGCCGTGGCCAGGGACATTTTTCACTAGATCAGGTTGCCCAGAGCCACATCCAATCTGGCCTTAAAAGCATCCAGGGATGAGGCTTCCACCACCTCCCTGGGCAACCTGTGCCAGTGTCAGCACCCTCATGGTAAAGAACTTCTGCAGTATTTCCAGTTTTGCCATGGATGTGGAAAATCTCTTGAGAAACAGGTCTTGTGCTGTTTCTGGCACACCATGGGCTATCTCGAGCTTGGTGGGCTTGCTTTAGACTGTTCCTGAATTTTTTTTCCTCTCTCTAATTATTTTCCTGTATCGTATGAGCTCATTCTAAACTGAGCATGGCTTTTGCCTCTCTGAAATGAAGCATGCATCTGGAGTGCTGGTCAAATCCTGATTTTAAGAGCTGACTTGTTAAATGTTTTGCTGCATGTCATTTGGAATTTGCCAAGAAATCCTGGGCAGACTGAGTACACCTCACAGAACCATCACAGAAGGATAAGGGTTGGAAGGGACCCCAAAAAAATTATCTAGTCCAACTCCACTTTTGACTGGAGATTCTTACAATATTCTTTAATGCACTGCAGGTTTTCAAGTTATCTGCTTGAAATAATTTCATCAGATGGGACATAATAGAATAATCATTTTCACAAAGCACTCTCCGTGGACTGGAAAATCAGGGTCAGAAAGCAGTGTTTATGACAACTTTGTTTTTTTGGCCTCTAGCAGGTTGTTCTCTACTGTCTCTATTGATCACAGGATGTTAGGGGTTGGAAGGGACCTCTGGAGATCTTCAAGTCCAACCCCCCCACCAAAGCAGGCCCATAGAATGTCCTGCTGGTGACCATAGAATGTGCTGGTCACACAGGAATGCATCCAGACAGGGCTGGGAAGTGTCCAGAGGAGACTCCACAACTTCTCTGGGTAGCCTTTGCCAGTGCTCTGTCACCCTCATGTTGAGGTGGAGCTTCCTGTGCTGTAGTTTCCATCCATTGCTCCTTGTCCTATCTCAGGGTACAAGTGAGCAGAAGCTTGTCCCTGTCCCTGCTTTCCTGACCCCCCAACCCTCAGGGATTTATATAAATTTATTAGATCCCCTCTCAGGCTTCTCCTCTCCAGACTAAGCAGCCCCAGGGCTCTCAGCCTCTCCTCATCAGGCAGTGCTCCAGTCCCTTCAGCATCCTTGCAACCCTCCCTCAGACTCTCTCCAGCAGATCCCTGTCCCTCTTGAACTGGGGAACCTAGAACTGGATGCAGTATCTCAGGCGAGGTCTCACCAGGGCAGAGTAGAGGGGGAGGACAACCTCCCTTGATCTGCTGACCACACTCTTCTTAATGCACCCCAGGGTGCCATTGGCCCTCTTGCCCACAAGGGCACACTGCTGTGCTACGGAGCACCGGGTGTCCACCGGGGCTCCCATCATCAACTGCCAGCTTCAAGTACTGTGAAACTATTAAGGAACAACAATGAGCTAATTGCACAGGATAAATGGAGCCCTTCCCAGGATGCGTCAGTAATACTGCTCTTAACTTTATAGTGGTGAGTCTAGTTTCAGCACTCCCGAGCAGGATCCTTTTCTCTTTTTCCCTCTGACAGACACATGGTTGATTTGGAATCTGTTTGCATAACCCTGTTTATTTTCATAACAGTGCTGTGGGACATTGCTGCTATTTCAGAGAGAAATGAGGCATTGAAGGGATGACTGCCTTCCCCAAGGTCAAACAGGAGAACTTGTGACTAGAGCAGGAGATGAAAGTGGTTCCTACAAGTGCCTTTGCCAGCCCTAGGAAACAAGCAGGCTTAGTGCCTGGTGCTGTGCAGTTTTCACCAGTCCCCTAAGTCATCTTCAGTTTTCAAAGGACTGCTTTCGAAGCAGGCTTTCTGCTGTGGTGAGCCACAGAGAAGTCTTGTGTGCAAGATTAGCCTATTCACAGGCTAATGGCCAGCTGACCAAAGGATGTTTCCAGATTGTTGTGAAGGATTAAAGATTCCATTGGGAGAGGTAATTTTTTCATTCAATCATTCCACAGACAGAGACCCTTTCCATGAGATGCTTTGTTTTAATCATTATTCCCACTGCTGCAAAATCTGGTTTACTTTTTTCACTCTCCTAATGACCCCACTAGATTAGATACTGATTTTTCCCTCAGTCCCTTTCAGGGTCCAGATACCACATAGCTACTTGAGAGCGCTGAATTGTCTGAGATGATGCTTGCAGGAGCACTGCAAGCAGTATTGTAGTTATTTCGTTGTCTTTGTGAGCCAGAGACTGTAACATTTAGTTCAGTCAGTGAGAGGTTTTACTCTATTTTTGCTTGTTGGGTATTGCTGTTGTGCATTTAGCAGAGCATTTTGCTGATTGCTTATGTCTTCCGCTAATACTAATTATTATTTATGCAAGTTTCTGGTCCTTCACTCTGCCTCTGCATTATCATCCCACAGTGGTACCTCTCCATCTCCTTATGCATGAACAGAAAGAGTTTTCCAAGCACTCTGATTTTTTTTTTGTTCTGTACAAGTATTGCTGGTGGACCTGAGAAGTAATGAATCATAACATTTCCTATTGACCGTGTGTTTTATTAACTGCTATCAATGGTATTTTAAAAGAAGCTTCAGGAACATAATTGTGGCAGAGGTGTGTATCTTGGTGGGCATGTTAATCACTCTCCTGAAGCCCTTTGTGAGGTGAGACAGTGATCAGTGTTGTCTATGAAGTCCTGAGGCACAGAGAGTAAATGTTAAGCCAAATGCAGTCCTGTAGCCTTCTTTAAAGAAAACAACCACCAGAGGCTGTCCACAGAAGTGTGACAGCACATGTAAGAGGCATATTTATGGTATGTAAACACCAAGACAAAAGTCTCCACCTCACTTGGCAGAAATATCCTTCGCATTTATTTCTTGGACAATCTTGGATGTCAGAATTTTGGACCAAGAGCCAGTGTCTCTTTTACCTCATTTCCTACCAAATACTCTCTAAATTGCCATCAAACCAAATTTAAAAAAAGCAAAAAGAGATTTCCTGTCCAATTTGACTTCGCTCCAATCCCACGTTATGAGATGTCACTTAATGTACAAAAAACAACCAAACAGTTGCAAAGAGGATTTGATTAATGATAGGCATTAAAGGTCTCCATTTGCCCTTTTCTTAAGAAATGGAGACTGAACCAGGTTAATACTGATTTGAGCAAGTCAATTCTGTCTAAATTTCTCCTTATTCCACCTGAATGTACTACTTGCTTTCTGGCAAGATTCTAGCAAGGTGAGCTTGTAAATCAAATAAACCCAGAATTCTTTACACCCCAAAAGACTTTAGATCCTTAGATGACTGGGAATTCAGCAGGCAGCTGTTGGACTCAGCTCACCAAAGGGAACTGCTGTAAGACCTTGCTTGAAATGTGCTGTTTTGGTCTTGGATACCTCACTGTCCCTTTTGAGTGAAGGCAATTCAGTTAGCTTCCTCTTAAACTGAGACTCAAGAAAGCATCCAAATGCCAGCTTTGTTCTTTTGGTCTTGGGTACCTCAGTGTCCCTTTTGAGAGAAGACAATTCAGTTAGCTCTCTCTTAAAATGAGACTCAAAAGCATCCAAATGCCAACAGTTGACAGAAGTGAGGCTGGGTGCTGTAATGGTGCAATGGATGCAAGGTTGTTTTATTTTTCGAAATTAATATAGTTTTTTAATTTTGATATTCAGAAGCCTCACTGCTGACCACAATTCTAATAATAGGTTCTTTGCAACAGTCGTGGAAAGTATTACACAGAGGAAAAGAGAGGATTTAGAACACTTAAGGAACAACTAGCAATAATATAACAAACATTAAACCATTAGCACTAGGAAGAGGTTCTTGCGGTCAACTCTACCGCTTGCCTGGAGAAGGTCCTTTCTGCTTAAGGTACTGTGATGGTTTGGGAGTTCTGCGCACCCACCCCCACCCCCTTTGTAAAATCCCCCAGACTAGACTCAGCCAGCTGGAAGTTAAGGACTGAAGCTCTGTTTTCAACTCAGCACAATGTACAAGCAGAGATATACACAATAGACAGGAACAGTTGCAGACATAGACAAGTTAAAGGGAATACAGAAAAACAAATCCCCTCCAGACGTAAGAGTCCTCAAGGAGGGGCTCCCAACCATCCTTCCACCTTCTCCCTACCCCTCTACCTTACCCCAGGGTCTGCCTTACATGCAAGGTGAGTTTGGAGGATCGGCCAGGGTGGTTAGTTAG
>VWYK01093511.1:0-11613 GCA_013399775.1 Semnornis frantzii
AAGAGCCTGGCCCCATCCTCTTCACACCCACCCTTTAGGCATTGATAAGCATGGAGAAGATCCCCTCTCAGTCTTCTCTTCTCCAGGCTAAACAGCCTTCAGCCTCTCAGCCTCTTGTCAAAGAACTGCTCCAGCAATACAGTGATTAAAATAACCTAGCAAATAAAAGGGGAGTTCAGTGTCAGGCCATAAATAACCTGTTTTTGAAGCAAAAGCAGAGAGTGTTTGTTCATTATGTAGCAAGAGGGGAGAAGGAAAAAAAAAAAGCCTTCTGGCAGATGTGGAAGGCATGTGGGTCATACCTTATTTTCTTTCCTCAGTTCTATGAAAGGGTACAAAGTAAAACTCTGCAGCAGTTAGTCCTTCAGTACAATGTTGTCCTTCTTTAGAGAGGAGAGCAGCTTAAGATTTTGTGTTTGCCTTTCTCCCTTCCACACAGCTGACAAGAATTTCTTTAATGTTTGTGTTTTTGAAAGGATTTTAATTAGATCTGTCTTTCCATCTCTTTTTTTTTTTTATAGTACTGTGCTTTACCCTGGTAAACCACACAAGATCACAGGAGTGGAATTTTGCTCTTGGTACCATTTGGCAAAAATAGATGTTTTTTGTATGCCCCAGACTGCATGCCAAGAATGAACACAACGATTGAAAGGTAACTCATTTGAGAAAACCTCTTTTACTTCTGGAGTGCTACTTTGTTGCTTCAGCTCTGAACTCAAGTGCTGGCTGAAAGCTCAAGCATCCTGCAGCCTTTGGTTCACCAAGCTGTACTGGTTTGAGGCTAATTGGAATAGATCAGGCTCCTGACCCAAGCCTACCCCCACCTTTTCCCTCTCTTTCCCTCCCTTCAGAAATCATAGAATGGTAAGGTTGGAAGGGACCTCAAGGATCATCTAGTTCCAACCCCCTGCCATAGGCAGGGACNGCTACAGAGCCCCAACTCTCTCAGCCTGTCCTCATAGCAGAGCAATACCAGATCAATCTCTCTATATCTCACGTGATAAATCTGGTGAGATCTGAGGTGAGATATCAAAAAGATGAGAATGAGGTTAGAGGAAATAAAGGGTTAGGTCAGATCAGAGTTAAGGCAGAAAACAACCACAGACCACCAGAGTGAAGGAGCAGAACAACAACTGAGAATGAGAAGTGTGTGAGGAGTGAGTGTCTGATCTATATTTTGACAAGTTGTGTTTCTCAGCAGAGGAATGAGTGATATAGGTTACTGTTGTTGGTTTTCTTTCTTCTCACAGCTAAGGATTTAATTTCTCTCAGTAAAATATTCCAATTAGCCTCAACCAGCACACAAGGCTCATCTGAGTGCCTTCCTGTGTGATCTGGTATAGGAGATCCTGCTCTGCTAGGTGGTTGGGCTGCATGGTCTTTCAAGTTCCCTTCCAGCCCCTGACATTCCATGATTCTGTGATAAGAGGAAAATGATGTTATGAGAAGAAGGACCACAAGCAGTATATGACTCACATCACAGGGGCTGGAGGGGAAGAATAGTAGAGCAGAAGGGGTTAGCCTATTGGAAAGCATCTCTGCAGAAAACAGCCTGGAAGTCCTAGTAGATAAGAAGTCCATCAAGAGCCACCATTGCACTCCTGTGGCCAAGGAGGCCAAGGGTCTCCTGAAGCTCATTGTGACCAGCCAGTCAAGGATGGTTCTCCTCTCCCTCTACTCTGCCCTAGTGAGGCCATATCTGGAGTGCTGTGTCCAGTTCTGGGCTCCCCAGTTCAAAAGAGACAAGGAAATACTGTCAGGAGTCCAGCAGAGAGGTACAAAGATGGTGGGGGAACTGGAGCATCACTCTTACAAGGACAGGCTGAGAGACCTGGGGCTGTTTAGCCTGGAGAAGAGCAGACAGAGGAGATCTTATCAATGCTTACCAATATTTAAAATGTAGGTGTCAAAGGGATGGTGCCAGATCTTTTTTTGTGGTGCCTGGCAACAGGACAAGGGACGATGGGCACCTACTAGAATACAAGGGGTTCCAGCTGAGGGAGAGGAAAGCCTTCTTTCCTTGGAGAGTGACAGAGCACTGAAACAGGCTGCCCAGAGAGGTCACGAAGTCTCCTCTAGAGAGATTTCAAACCTACCTGGATGTGATCCTGGGCAGTATGCTCTGGGTGACTATGCTGTAGCAGAACAGGCTGGAACAGAGAAATCTCCAGAGGTTCCTTCCAACCCCCACCATGCTGTGATGCTGTGAAAAGTGATTGCTAAAGCTTCTACAACAGAGTTCAGAAAGATGAACTAAGCAAGGCCAACAGCACCAGTTCTGCAGCAGAACAGCACATTCTCTTTCCACAAAGAGTTGCCCTGAAGTTGTCTCCTACATGACCAAGCTCCTTGACCCAATGTCTGGTGACAGTTCTGGATGTGTATTGAGGTAATAGATTGGGCTTGGTGTAACAAGTCACCTTTGCCCCTTTAATCCCTCAGGACATTTGCTGTATCTGACATATGGGGAAGTTTTTTATTCTATGCTTTAAACCCTCTGGATGAGGGCTGAGAAATTGGGTTCAACGTGTTCAACGCATTTTAGAAGTTGAGGGGCATGTGGAATAGACAGCAAAAAAACCCACAACCAGCAGCTGGCTGCTATTTGCATACAGAAATATAATTTCTTTTTCTTCCCTGGGAAGTGCTGCTTCTGTGCTTAAGACCCAGACAGACAGGAAAGGTCCTTGCCAGAACATCAGTTTTCCTCATTTGCTGGGAGCAGAAAAAGGAGACTGCTATGCAGCCTTTAGCAGAAGTCTCACTGTCAGCTGAAGGACCTGAAAGGCACAGCTTACTCAGTGCCTTTGGTATAAATATATTTTGTAATGCCATGAGGTGAGCATATTTTAAGGCAGCAGTCATTTCTGCCTCTCCTTGTGCAACTGTGTCCTCTGCAATTTTTGGACCAGGCCTTACTGATGTCTAGAAGAATTTGTTGGCAGAGGGGCGGAACATCATCCCTCCTGGATCCTGTTTTGAAGTTCTGGAGCCACTATCATGCCTCAGAGACCTCCCTGACAAGTCAAGAGAAGCAGATCCATTTCTGCCAGCCATTTTTCTGGATTTGGAAGTACAAACAGTGAAAGCTACTGAGCTCTTCAAAAAACTAAGCATGCTCCATTTCCAAGGTTTCCTTCAAGCTGACTCTCCTGGCAAATGGAAAAGATCCCAAAGCCAAGTGACTCTGCTCAATCCCTACCTCATCCTGCTCATTGCGTGCTAGGAGGATTACGCTATGGCTTACTGCAGCCATGCTCTGAGCCCATCTGAAACTTCACATCCTCCATGCACAGCACAAAACCTTTGTGTCTTCTGTTAACTCATCATTTTCTCACATGCTTGCTCAGCTACTTCATGACAACTCCCAAAGGTTGGGGGTTTTATTTGATTGGGTTTTTTATGTGCAGTTCAGGTGTCTCTTTGAATCATGAAATGTATCAGAAAACTCACATGGAGGATCATCAGCGGACAGTCACCTACGTCATATGAGCCAGCAGTGTGCCCAGGTGGCCAAGAAGACCCACAGCATCCTGGCTTGTAGCAGAAATTGTGTGGCCAGAGGAACTAAGGAAGCCATCATCCTGCTGTGCTCAGCACGGGTGAGGTTGCACCTTGACAACTGTGTTCAGTTTGGGGCCCTTCACTACAAGAAGGATTTCAAAGTGCTCTTCAAAGAAGAGCAACCAAAGCTGCTGACAGCTCTGGGGCACAAGTCTTCTGAGGAGTGGCTGAGGGAACTGAGGCTGTTTAGCCTGGAAACAGGAGGCTGAGGGAAGATCTTCTTGATCTCTTTAACTACCTGAAAGGATATTGGAGTAAAGTGTGGGGGGATGGTCTCTTATCCCAAACAACAAGCAACAGAACAAGAGAAAATGGCCTCAAGTTGACCCAGGAGAAGTTTAGGCTGTGTGCCAGGAAATCTTCTCTGAAACAGTCAGGCTATGGAACAAGCTACCTAGGGATGTAGTGGAGACACCATCATTGGAGGGATAAAAAAGATATATTAATGTGATGCTGAGGTTCATGGTTTAGTGGTGGACTTGGCACTGCTGGGTCAATGTTTGGACCTGAAAGGTCTCTTATGACCAAAATGATTCTATAATTCCACCTGAACACTCAGGAAGCAAATTCCACACATGAGAGCAGTTTTTTAATACCCCTTATCAGAGGAAGGGAAAGGCCTCAGCACTGTTGTTGTTTGGGTTACTCTAGACAACAAGCAGGTTTATAGAACAAACCAAAATGACCTCTGAAAGCATAAGTGGACATTTTAAAGCTAGATTAATGATCTGCAGTGTAGACATCAACTTTTTTTTTCCCCTCCATTGTTTGCATAATCCATATGGTGGTCTGCCTCTAGGCACTGCCCCAATATGAAGAGCAACAAAAAAAAACTTTTTAAAAAGGCTAAGCTATATGCACTCAGATATATAAATACTCATAAAATATCAGCTTTTCAATCCACAGGGTTGTGCTTTGGTTTAATCAGATGCATTTCTCTCAAAGCCCACAGTGCAGCTGATTTTACCCCAGATGAGGCCTGTTTGACCTTTTGCTTCTCCAGCACAAAACTGCAACATAAGGCTGCAGATGGGCAGATGGAGGAACTGCTGGAATTCACATTCCAGAGCTATTGAACAACTCTGGATATCAGCCTCTCTGATAAATGCATTTGGAGCAGCAAAGTCAGGCCATGCAGCAGTTTATGATACCTGCCAAAATTCCTTAGCCCTTAACAGGGATATTAAAAAAAAAAAAAAGAAAAAGAAAAAGGTCATACTGCTGATTAAAAGCAATCACTGACAGTGGTGAAGTTATTTAATCATGTTTTGGAGAGAATCAGACTCTTTCCCTGAGGTCAATCTTGTGCATCATCAGGAGAGGCTTACAGGGAAACCCTGTACAGTGCAGAGCTGTTTGGACTGGCAGAATGGCAAGTGAATGGAAAGACATTTTCCTCCTTTGTTGGTTTCTGATTCATTGACCTTTCCTTGCAGAGGAGAGGGGAAAATAGCACTTGGGTCTATGAAGAAATAGTCGGAACAAGGAAATCCTGCAAGTGAAGTCCTACAAATGGGAAAAGCAATGGAGCAGTCAGGGTAACAATGCTGGATTTCCTCTGGAGATAACCATCGCCGATGCACAAAGCTCCTGTGTTCCTTCCTAGGTGGAAGCCAACATCCCTGGATAATGGTAAGTTTCACTTTCTATGAAGTCAAAAGCTTATTTTAATAGAAGTGTAACTGCCTTTCTTTTCAGGACAGCAGGAAAACACATTCTCTCTCAGAAGGCAAATACCCGTGCTGTTCAGGAGTCAGCCTTGTTAGGCTTGGTCACAAGCACTCTTAGTGTCAAACCTACCCTGGGCAGGGATAACTCTGCAAGTCTTGGGAATAGAATCATGACATCATTTTACTAGAAGAGACCCTTAAGATCAAGTCAAAACCACTATCCCAGCACTGCAAAGTCCCTCACTTGGTCATCACTTCCTTGGGCAGCCTGTGCCAGGGCTGCAGCCCGTTTAGGGAAGATGTTACTCCTAATATCCAATCTAAACCTCATCCAGAGCAACTTGAGGCTACCTCCTCCCTAGTAACAAGCAATAGAATGAGAGAAGACACTGACCCACACTTCACTATAACCTCCTTTCAGGTAGTAGTAGAGAGTGACGTCTCCCCTCAGCCTCCTTTTCTCCAGGCTAAACAACCCCAGTTCCCTCAGTGTGGTGGTTCAGAACCCTCTAGCCAAATTTTAAATTATAAACATAGAATAGGAAAATTCCAAAGATGTTGAATAGAAAAAAAATAGTAAAAGGTAAATAAAATAGGAGATTGGATGCATAAGAAAAATAGACAAGTCTATATAATTCCATTTGCTTGATGGTTTAGTATATAAATTTGCTGCACAAACTATTCTTCCCTCCCTTTTCTTTGCTCTGGCTGCTGGCTAGTCCCTATGCTTGGGTTTGCTGACCTTGGCTGAGACTTCTTGTTATGGCTAAGTAGTGGTGCCTGATTTCTCTCTGGGGGGAGAGCTGTTCCCTTGTTCAGAGGGGTGGGAGAACAATTCAAAGGCTGATTCTCAATAGATGGAAGCAAGGGAGTTGCTCTGCTACATATGAAAACCTGACCCAGAATCAGGTTGTCTACAAATGGTTTAGCACCAGTGCCCCACAGTCATGCAGTATGAAACAGAGAAAAGGCAGAGCTGCATCCACCCACCCCTCCAGTTCCTGGCAGTGAGCAGTGCTCCCCGACAGGGAACACTCAGCCACTCCTCAGGCCTGTGCTTAGCTTTGCTTTCCTTATAGAACGGTAAGGTTGGAAGGGACCTCAAGGATCATCCAGTTCCAACCCCCTGCCACCTCCCACTAGTACAGGTCACTCAAGGCCTCCTCCAACCTGGCCTTGAACACCTCCAGGAAGGGAGCAGCCACAACCTCCCTGGGCAACCTGTTCCAGTGCCTCACCACCCTGACTGGAAAGAACTTCCTCCTAACATCCAGTCTAAATCTCCCCTCTGCCAGTTCAAACCCACTGCCCCTTGTCTTGTCATTACAAGACCATGTCAATAGTCCCTCCCCAGTCTTCCTGTAGACCCCTTTCAGATATTGGAAGGATGCTCTAAGGTCTCCTCGAAGCCTTCTCTTCTCCAGATTGAAGAGCCTCAACTCTCTCAGCCTGTCCTCGTAGGAGAGCTGCTCCTTTTTGCTCCTTCTTTGCATATGTTCCAGCACTTCAATGTCCTTGTAGTGAGGGGTCCAACACTGAAGACAGGATTCAAGGTGCAGCCTCTCTGGAACCAAGTGCAGGGGAATCCTGCTGGACACACTGTTTTTGAGCCCATGCCTGGAGATATTCAAGGCGAGGATCAACACTGCTTTGGGCAAACTGGTCTAGTTGAGGATGTCCCTGCTGACTGCAGTGGGGGCTGGACTGGATGACCTTTGGAGATCACTTGCAGCCCAGACTATGATTCTATGAAAGGCAGGATGCTGTTGGGCTTCTTGGCATCTTTACTAAACACACCACCAGGAGGATTTTCTCCAGTGAAGCAGGGGAAGGTTTGTATCTAGTGAATGATATCACAGGAGATTGTTACAGCCCATTGAGGTACAGTATCTAGGTACAAAGGTGTGATGACCTCTATTAGATGAACTCTAAAGTCCATTCCAATCTAAGCCATTCCAGGATCTCTTCACTAGAGCAGAACTTCTGAAGAGTGTGCTCATCACTTCTTGTATTTAAGGGATTTTTTTAGATGTACAGGAAAAATTAAGCAACTTCCACGGATAGACTAAGATGCTTTAGGAAGCCTTGTACCCCACTACTCTGAAACCTTCACAAGTTCCCAACTTGAAATGCCCTGTTTGCCAGCAGCTGAGTTCCCTTGTGGATGGCAGCGCTACAAGTAAAGGAAGGAGGCTCAGGGCTGAGACAGTGAAAGACAAGGAGGTAAGAATGCTGCTGACCTAACATATTTATAAAGAACAGACTTTTCTACAAGTCTGGGTTGGAAGAGACCTTTAAAGTTTATCCAGTCCAACTCCCTCACAGCAAGCAGAGCCATCTTCAGCTAGATTGGGTCTTCTCTTTATCAGCCTAGTATGCAAATACATAGGCATGTCTGTGCATTACCACACACCTACTCTCCAGCATTTGAAGTCTGGATGGCCCTTAAGGCAAGAGCCATGTCACGAAGAACAAAGCACATGTCAGCACTAACTCCATGCCATAACAAACATTCTATCAGTAATGAGACCAAATTGGAGCCAAACAATGAGCTTTCAACCCCCTAAAAGCAGTCTGGGAA
Source organism: Semnornis frantzii (assembly GCA_013399775.1). Classification (NCBI taxonomy): domain Eukaryota; kingdom Metazoa; phylum Chordata; class Aves; order Piciformes; family Ramphastidae; genus Semnornis; species Semnornis frantzii. The sequence continues at coordinate 7,816 of VWYK01093511.1, forward strand.
GCTGCATCCTCACACGGGCGCTAGAAAAGATAAGGAAGCACATTTATGATGTAATTAAGTAAATCATGTGGGCCTCCCAGTAATGAACCCACTTCCAATTATCCTGGAGTCTTCTTATCTTGGATGTGCTGTTTGAAGAGTTGTTTAAGGTGCTGCCAGCGTGCCTGTCATCGGCAGAGCAAGGTTGGCAGCACAAACTCTGCAGCAGAAGGACGAAGACAGCCTTGCAAACCTGTCTCTTGGTCTCTGGCACCACATTCACTTTTGAGAAAAGTCAAAGTAAACCACAGTGCAATTTTGAAAGAGATCAAACATGACCTCAGAATCAATGGTTTCATAAGCAACATAAAAGAAGATTACTTCACTTGTTAGTCCTTTGAAGAAACAGAGGTTGCCCAGTTTCCAGCATCCAACAGCACCAATCCAATGTTGTTTTCTGGCTTGGAGAAGTCTCCAAGCTTTTCTTGGAATCCCTTAAGATCCCCTTGGAATCCCTTAAGATCCCAATGCCAACCTGCAACTTCTTTTTCAATGGCTCTTTTAACAGAGGTCCTTTTCCAGCAACCACACTAGCTTAAGGTTTACTCTTTGTCCTTCACCACATTTATTTTCCTCACCTTTTACTGTCCCAGCTATAAATGAAAGCTGTGGATCTTTATACCCCTTTTAAAGTAGTAGATAAATAACCACCAAAAATGTGCCCTGCCTAAGTCACATCAGCTACACAATTAAACATTTTTCTGCTTCTCATGATGTGTTTTATTGAGGTATAAATCAAGACAAAAAAAGGCAATTTAGCACAGAAAGGAATGTTATGGGGGTGGAGGGTGGGTGTGTGTGTGCAGCTTCCCTGGCCTTGTCTGGAAAATGAGAAACATACTCCTAGCTGATGCATCTCACCGGCTGCGAGATTCACAGGAGCTCGAGAGCACTCTGTCTAGACTGAGATTTAATTTTCTGATTTAAATCAAGTGCAATTGGGCCTGTGCTGGATGCAACTGCATAAAATCTTTCTGTGTTGGATTAAGGAGGTTTTTACAAAGCCCAGTCACACCAAAGAAACTGTGTGGGCAGAAGAGAGCCTTGACAAGTCCCAGGGCTAGTAAGCAGGGCCTGAAAGGTTACAAGTGACTGCTTCCACTGAGCAACATTTTAGTTGTAATCACTTTCAGCCACTACACAGAAACTTTCTCTTCTTTCCTATTACTAAGGCAGGTAGATGGATGCTTGCAGCTTGCTTTCTTCTAGCCAGGGCTGTCACTTGCAGGCTCCCCTTGTTTCTCTCCAAGAAAATGTAAGCTGAAGTCAAATAAGAAATAAATAAATACTAGGGGAGCAAGCCAGCAAAGAGCCAAAGATCATCTACTCCACACCACCCTGAAGTAAGCAGGGACATCCTCCACTAGATCAGGTTGCTCAGAGCCTTCTTGAGCCTGACCTTGAAGATCACCAGGGATGGAGCCCTAACTACCTGTCAACTTGTTCCAGTGTTCCAGCACTCTCGTGGCTAAGAACTTGTTCCTAACATCCAATCTAAATCTACTCTTCTCTAATTTAAAACCATTGCCTTTTGTCCCATCACTGTAGGCCTTACTAAACATTCACTCTCCAGCCTTCTTGTAGGGTCCCTTCAGGCACTGAAGGCCACTATTAAGTCTCCCTGGAGACTTCTCTTCTCCAGCTCCCTCAGCCTGTCCTTGCAGAAGAGGTGATCCAGTCTCCCCAGTTATCTTCCACAGCCCTCCTGTGGACTTGCTCTATCAGGTCTGTGCCCTTCCTGTGCTGAGTGAGCTCCAGAGCCAGACACAGTGGTCCAGAACTGGACACATTACTCCAGGGTAAGTGTCACCAGAGCAAAGTGGTAGAACCACCTCTCTCAGTCTGCTGCCATGCTTCTTTTGATGCAGCCTAGGGTGGGATCAGCCTTCTGGGCTGCAAGTGTACATTGTTGGCTCACATCCAGCTTCTTATTCACCAGAACTCCGAAGTCCTTTTATGTAGGGCTTCTTTCTATCACCTCATCTGCCAGCCTGTATTGATAATGGGGATTGATCTGACCCAGGTTCAGGACACTGCATTTGGTCTTGTTGAACCTCATGAGGTTTCACCTGGGGCCACCTCTCCAGGTTGTCCAGGTCCTTCTGGATAATTTGGATGTAGCTGTTTTCTTACTCTCTGGAAATAACCAAAACCATCACCCTGCACCTGGGCCAAAGTGCCCAGTCAGAAGCATAGAATGGGTTGGGTTGGAAAGGAGCCTTAATGGTCATCTAGTATAACCTACCTACAGAGAGCAGCGGCCTTTGGAACTAAATTGGGTTGCTAGAAGTCCCATCCAACCTGGCCTTGGATGTTTCCAGGGATGGAGCACCTACCACCACTCTGGGCAACCTTTGCCAGTGTTTCACCACTCTCAGTGTAAAAGTGCTTCCTTCCACCTAGTCTAAATCTCTCCTCTCTTAAAGCCATCTGTCCTTGTCCTGTCTCAACAGGCCCTACTGAATAGGCTGTCCTCATCTTTCTTATGGGCTTAAGTACTGAAAGCAGAGATAAGGGAAGTCTTTGCCTTGCCTTGCTGCCTGGCAGAGGTGAAGCACACACCTCAGTCTACCAAAGAGAAGAACAGAATCACTCCATCCTCAATCAATGGAAAGGAAACAATCACATTTATAGAATCATAGAATCAGTCAGGGTTGGAAGGTACCACAAGGACCATCTAGTGTCAGCCTCCCTGCCATGGGCAGGGACACTCTACCCTAGATCAGGCTGGCTAGAGCCTCATCCAGGCTAGCCTTAAACACCTCCAGGGATGGGGCCTCAGCCACCTCCCTGGGCAACCCATTCCAGGGTCTCACCACTCTCATGGTGAAGAACATTTGTCTCAGTGTCTGCCCATGCAGACATCCCCTCCTACTATATCCAGCCAGCCCTGCATGCAAGGATCTGGGGCATCAGCATCCAGCTCATCTGACAAACAGCTAGCCTTGTTTATTCCTTCACAGGCAACAAAAATTGACATTGGACTGAGTAAGTCCTAGAGACACCAAGCTCTCAGCATCTCAGCTGGGCAGGATACATTCCAGCTTCCCTACCCTGAGAAATATCATTTGTACCTAACATTAGCAGCTTCCAAACAACAGCCACCTAAGCTCTGCCCACACATCTTAGTGCTTTCATGGTAATGGGGAAACTGCAACATTTTGCCTTCTGTGCGCAACCCAACCCAGTTGGCAAAGCCTTGCCCACGCCTGGGTTTGGGGAGCTGCATAGCTGAATGAAAGAGTCCTCTTAGTTGCTTGTTTGGAGATAGATGGCAGAAACAAGGCACAGCAGTTAGGGGCAAGCTGAAACAAGTCTGCAGGCGCTGATGGCCCCCAGGCAAGCCACATTCGAAGCAACTATCTCCCTCTTGACATGTAGCATCTTAAAGCACCATCAATATTTTCTCCTTATGAGCCTTACACTGTCCAGCACTGACAGTTAAAACAAATTATCTGGAGCACAAGAATAAGAGCATGTGCTGGTTTCTGCAGTGCCCTGCCAGCTCACAGGTTTTTCAACAGCCACAACATCCAACTGTTGTTTTGTTCAGAGAAAGCTGAGCCCTCAGTTCATTATGTACCTCTGCAGTTCAGGCAACAAAGCCAGCCAGCCTGGCCTGTGTGAGCAGCTGCAGCACATTGTGCCCTTCCTGAGACTGTCCTCTCAGTGTGCTACTGGGGATTTTCACTGCACAACCCCTGCAGCATGGCCAGCAGGTCACAAGAAGGGATTCTGTCACAGAAACATTCAGGTTGG
>VWYK01093512.1:3292-17428 GCA_013399775.1 Semnornis frantzii
CTTTTTTTTTTTTTTTTTTCCCAATTACATTACAGTTCAAATTCTTCCTCTAGTGCTTCACTCACTGGGAATTCACCAAAGATTGTATCTTCAGACTGGGCTGTTCCTCAGGCCTCCAGACTAAAATACAGACAGAAGTTTAACAGTCTTGATAAAAGTATGAGTGGATATTTATCAGGTGAGTACAGGATTTGATCTGGAGGAATGTTTTCTGCCTCTGGCAAGTCAATCTGAGGGATGGAATCTTGCCTTGGAATTTGATTTCCATGTGAAATCTGAAATTGTTGACATTCAGACCTATGCAAGAGAAAACAGGTTTCAGTTGCGTTCTATTCAACCAAGAAATTGAAATAGCCATCAGTTTATTAGATTGTTAGACCTGGCGGAGTCTGAGGGGAGGCAGCAGTCTGCTCAGGCAGAGGGGAAGAGTACCAGTGGTAAGATACAGCTAGAAGAGCCTGAGAACCATAATGCTGGGGAAGGTAGCTCCATAAAGTCATCAGTTAAGCATCATTCCTTGGACTGAGACTCTTTCTTATGACTTTGCAACACGGAGGACACCATAGGATCATTTTTGTGCCACATGTCCCTGTGCGTATATAGCAGTCATTGCTTGGAGATTTCGACTTTGTCTCTTCAAAGGAAGCAATTCGGGAAGGATGCTGCCTCATTGTAACCATTGATTGGAATCTTTCAGAAGTTCTTTTAGGGAAGCCATTCCTTCTTGACTTTCGGTGGCATTTGTGCTTTACCATGGCACTGTGGTGTTTTCAAAAGACTTCACACAAAATTAATACATAGGGAAGTTCTTACAAAACTGGATCACTCACTGTAATACAGTGAGTGGAGGGCTGCCCAAGCAGTTAGTCAGTGTAAAGTCAGTATGTATGGCTGTCTGTAGTTGACTAGATTTCCCATTATGCATAAGCGTTTATCAAGCCTCTGCCTCAGTCTCCTAGCCTACATAAAGGAGGACAATTCTTTCTTTAAAGAAAGGGATTCAGTACTTTTTGTCCTGTTCAGTTGATTTTGGACTGAAGGTTTCGTCAGCATGTGTAGAAGGACATAGGGTTCTTTGCTATCAGGGAAAACAGCTTTCCAGTGTGGTATCTCAAGCTTTTGGTAGACAGCCAGCTATGCTTTTGTAACAGCTGTGGGGATTACCAGAAATACACATTTTTCATGTCAGCTTTTCTGTTAGGTGCTCCAAATGAAAAAAAAGTACACAAGAATACTTAAATCTTTATTGTGTTCAGGTTGTAATACCTGTCATTAAGCCTAGAAGTAAAGCCAACTGTCAGCCAGCCACTGATGAAAATGGATTAGATTAATATTAAAAATAAACATGCCCTAGTTCATGACCCATTTTTTTTGCTACCTCTGAGTCTTTTTTCAAAGTGTTTATTAAAATCTTTCACAATTTCACTAAGGATTCCAGGCAAGGAATGCCCTTCTGCAATCAAACCTTTCACAGACTCAGCTGGCTACTATTTGGTAAGTTTAGTTACTGACTGTGAATTCAGAGTGTTTATGGTATTAAGAGAGGAAATGTACTTTATTTAACAAAATATTATAAAGGGACACCATAGATGTAAAATCATAAACTGAAGCTAAGCTACTTCTTAAACTACTTCTCAAGACACCTTGACATATTTTTTTCACTCTGTGTTTGTTAAATTCCGTGAAACAGTCCAGACACAAATTTCAGGTTGTGATTCAATGATGCACTAGTTCAGTGGAGATGGATTTGTTCCTTTAAAAAGCAGAATTTTGAAATCAAGCTTGTTAGTTTTAGAATATGGAGTATATGGATTTAAAAGGAAGTGACCCTTCGACTTTTTAGAGTTGTACTGCAGTTCCCGTAATGACATCTGCATATTACACAGTTGTTAACACTTCCATTTACTGTGGTGGACAAAATGTTTATAATTGTCTGAAGGCTTGAATAATCTGCCCTGCTAGATATGGTAGTTTATGTATAACTTGGATGTTATACATAAAATATACCGACCTAGCAGAGTTCACAGTAGCTTGGTGCTTTACATGAGAACTTTCTGAGTTCTCATTCTTCATTGTTTTTATCCCAGGCCAGTCATTTGTTTCTAGCAGCAGTAAGTTGTAATGTTCCTTATATTCATTCAGCATGTTTAGTTGCATACTGTGAAGGTAAAAATTGAGTGTCAAGTTGTATTCCTCCACTGTGGAGTATGGGGAAATACTGCAGATATATAATAACCATTTTTCTCCTGTGTGCTCAGCCCAAAGCTAGCAGTAGCCCATGTGAGGAGGTCTCTTTACCCATGTAAAGAGGATTAGCAGCCCAACTTTCAGTTTTGTGCAAAGTAAGGAATTACCAGTATTTCTACTGGTGTGCTGTAGTCACGGTAATTACTGTAACAATGATACTGGTATGTGTGAATAATACTAGTCTGTGAACACAATAAAAATTTAATATTACCATCTCCTGCTTTTGTTTTTCACTGATGTGTATGTGTGTGTGACTTTTTTCCCCCTTTGTCCAAGGATACACTGCTGCTATTGTATATCCATCGATAGCTCTTTGAGAAGGCTTCCTGCTTTCTCACCCACATTTCTGTAACCATTTCAATTGTTTCACACACACACACTTTTTGAGAACATTTCACGGGGATTTTCTATTTTAAAAATTATTTTTACAGTAATTTTTTTTCAGCTGTCATTTGTGAATGATTGTGATGTTTGCTTTAATTATTATTGCTGTTAAAACTTGCAGGTCACTAGCTGATATTGATGGGGATGGACAGCTGAAAGCCGATGAGTTTGTGTTAGCCATGCACCTAACTGATATGGCCAAAGCTGGACAACCTCTGCCACTAACTTTACCTCTTGAACTGGTACCACCATCTTTCAGGTATATATCATAGCATCACAGAATGGTTTGGATTGTAGGTGACCTTAAATATCATCTACTTCCAACTCCCTGCCGTGCGCAGGGACACCTCCTACTAGACCAGGTTGCTCAAGGCCACATCCAACCTGACTCTGAACACTTCCATGGTTGGAGCATCCCCAGCTTCTCCTGGGGATGGTGTTCCAGTTCCAGTCCTGTTCCAGTGCCTCACTACCCTCATGGTGAAGAATTTCTTCCTAATGTCTAATCTCAATCTAGCCTCTTCCAGTCTGAAGCTGTTACCACTCATCCTATCTCTACATGTCTGTTTAAAAAGTCCCTCTCCAGCTCTCCTGTACACCTCTACAAATACTGGAAGGCTGCTATAAAGTCCCCTTAGAGCTTTCTGTTCTTCAAACTGAACAACCCCCAACTCCATCAGTCTGTGTTCATAGAGAAGTGCTCCAACTCTCTGACCATGGCTGATGGCAGTGAAACGTAATATATTTCAAATTGAAGTGTTTTATACTTAGAAAATAACTATGTTATTTCTTTGACAATGGTGGGGTTTTTTTCCCCTCTAGGAGTGGAAAATATACTGAAAATATAAATGGAACTCTGCCATCTTACCAGCCTGTGCAAGAGGAGGAACCACAGAAAAAACAGCCAGGTAAGATACTGTTCACATTCTTAATGTATAGGGCTGTCTTTGAAGGCTGTTGAAATCTTCAGAAAATGAAAGATATAGTCAAATCCTAAGGGAACTTCACTTCAGGAGATAACTTCCTTTTAACTTAAATGGCAGGAAGGTTGTTAGGTGGATGTAGTTAGCCTGTTACATATAGTAGAATTGTAGAGGGTGGAAATAAGAGGCTGAGTTTAGCTTTAGGAAATGAAAAGTGTACTGATTAATAATGCATTTTGGAAAACAAATTCTTCATGCCAAATATTGCTCTGCTACTCCAATTTTTTTTTCAGTTGAAAGTTCTTGGCGTTACTTTGTTTTGAGTATTTTGAAAGCAACAGTTTTCAATGCCATTTAATTCTCTGAAAACTAGATGGTTTGCACATGATGTGGATAGTGTTATTGAGTCCTTGATGCTACCAGCGAAGGTCTCTTACTTACACCCTGTGAGACACAGGCGCCTTTTGGGAAGAGTGCTTGCTGGAATCCTAAACCTTTCCTTTGTAACTCTATTTATCCTGTGCTGTTAATTAGCTTGATCCTGTTTTATTGGACTACTGGTTTTAACTCCGGGACCTCTTCGAGGGAACACCCTTAAAAACTAAGCCCTTTCTTAGTGTGCCAATGCTTCTTGCACAGAAGAAAAAAAAAAAAGAAAAAAGAAAACTATTTTAATAGAATTTAGTCTTCTCGTATCTTACAAAATCTTTTTTAATATTTTCTGCAAAATTCAAGTAATTTTCATGGCTGGTTTCAAAGTACAAAGTAATAGACTTATGAGACATGTAAAAGTATTTTCGAAAAGAAAAATAGTACTTTGACAAGTGCAAGATGCTTTTATCATGCATGACTTGAGCTTACCAAAAATAAAGTGGCATAACCAAGGTATTTGTTTGAGAACAGTATTTAACACAGGATAGAAATAACTACCTTTCCTTACTTTAGTGACATTTGAGGACAAAAGGAAAGCCAACTATGAGAAGGGGAATATGGAGCTGGAAAAACGCCGTCAAGTCCTGTTGGAGCAGCAGCAGAGAGAGGCCGAGCGTAAGGCTCAGAAAGAAAGAGAAGAACAAGAACGCAGAGAGAGGGAGCGACAGGAACAGGAGCGGAAGAAACAACTCGAATTGGAAAGGCAGCTGGAGAGGCAACGAGAGCTGGAAAGACAAAGAGAAGAAGAAAGGAGGAAAGAAATAGAAAGGCGGGAGGTTGTTCTCTTGAAAACATTTTTGAAAGCATTTAGTAGTATGTGCATACATACATACAGTGTCCACTTGACAGAGCGTTCAGGATTTGAATGCTAGCTTTGATTCTGTCTCCTCACATGGCCATTGCCACGGTGTCTTGGAAAGAGAACGTTTCTGTCCGAAAACAGTGTCTGTTTTAAGTGAATCCAGTGTTGTTACCGGTTGGAGATTTTCAGCTACTTCATGGGGACAGATGATATTTTCTTGGATTTACAAAGAAGTCTGCATACCAAACAAGTTTATGCTGGATTCATAATTGATAATATTTTCACAGTTGAACTTCAGACAAATTTGCTGCTTCTTGTAGTTTCAGTGCTTGCATAAGACTCGTATATTTTATGTGGCTCTGTGAACTACTCAGAGGAGATTATGGTCAGTATCTGTCAGTGTGCTCATTCATGGGCAGTATTCCAAGCTAAACAGGCTTTCTCTCTGCATTAGGTAGCTTTCTTGTTGGCAGCATGGCTCGAAGAATCTTTCAGAATAATTTTCTCTGTTCTTCGATGCTGAAGTATGTAAGAGCGCCTTACAAAAAACAATATGTTGTGTTACTGTTATGCTATTAAGGAATAGAGCACATTGCATCATGGTCTCAGAGTTCTGCATCTCCATTGTAATTTAAGGTAATGTAACTTCCCTGCAGGCAGCAAAGCAAGAACTTGAGCGCCAGCGGCGACTGGAATGGGAGAGAATTCGGCGCCAAGAACTTCTTAATCAACGTAACAGAGAACAAGAAGAAATTGTCAAACTGACCTCTAAAAAGAAGAGCCTTAATCTTGAATTAGAAGCTTTGGTAAGACAGAATTTTCACTCCATATCTTGCAATACATTATTTTAAATTATGCAAATCTTAGACTCTACATTAATGACCCACTAGGACTTTTGCTCTGGTTTAGATGAAGAATTTAAAGCAGGTATTTCAAGCAGTTTTGAAGAACCAATCATTAACTAATCTGCCAACAGATTTAGTGGGAAAGTTGCCATCTGTGGTATAATTTGCCTTTTGTTTCTTTCCAGACAGACAAACATCAGCAAATCTCAGGCAGATTGCAAGATATTCAAAGCAAAAAGCAAATTCGGAAAACTGAACTGGAGGCTTTAGATAAGAAATATGACCAAGGAATCATGGAAGTCAAGCAACTACAACAACAGCTGCAGGCATGTAGCTTTCTGCTAAGCTTGTAGTTTTCTTTTCCTTTCTAGTCTGTGTTTCCATAATACTGCTGATAATACATCCTCAGAGGGAGGAAGAGTAAATTAGTTTGGTGGTACTGGAGAGAGGAAATAGCAAGGCCATCAACATTGCAGAGATTTTTAGTTTTTTTCGTAGTGTTTATTGTATATCCAACAAGATGATAGTTGTCGAAAACTCAGCTATTATTTTGTAGAATTGCTAATAATAACTTATCTTTAGGAATTATCTGTGGCTCTAGAGTCAAATTTTTGTGAAAACTGTCATTTTCCTGTATGAGGAATAATGTGGTCCTTGGGTTGAATTACCTTCTTGCTCTTTTTTTTTTTTTTTCTTCTCTCTCTGAATAGCAGGACACGAATAATTTCAAATCAGTTCGCTACTGTAAATCATCTTCTATTACATTTTTATGTAAAGCTCCTGCACATGAGGAAAATTTCTTTTCATGTTCCTGTGTGTCATGAAAAGTTACTGGTTTATGTTAGGCTTGAGACTGAAATGTTCTCATGATAATATTTACACTACCAGGATTTCTGGTGTGGGCTTTTTTTTCCCAGCTATGTTATTATTTTGGGGGTTAAAATACTCAGTTTTAATAGTATTTGTACTGAGAGTGTGAAAGTAATTTTTTCCTTTACCCCACAGTGACAGCCTGCATCTATGTTTCATTAACATGAGTTAGTGTTTGAAAATTCACACATTTTTACTGACTCATTTGTAAACAATATTATTTTTTTGTAATGTTCTCTTTAACATCTACAGGAGTATCAAAATAAACTCATCTGTTTAGTTCCTGAAAAGCAGCTGTTAAATGAAAGAATTAAAAACACTCTACTTGAAACAACTCAGAGTAAGTGCCTGCAAATGAATTCTCTTGGCGTTGCTGGCTTTTTATCACTTGTTAAAAAAGGATGAAGGCTACAGAGGTTTTAATCACACTTTCACTTTTACATCTTTTCAATTAGTGCCATCACAGCATTCTTCCACATGCATGTCATTATATCCCTCATGTTCTAAATAAAGGGCAAACAAACACTTTTTTTTTTTTTTGTGAGAAAGCAGAGATTTTGCTTGAAACTGTATATTATAGACCACACAGGCCACATGTATTATTATTCCATGTCTTTTTTGGATGGTGTAAACTCAAGGGAGTTCATTTACATAAAATACACTCTAGTCGTTATTTCAAATCGTATTGGAAGTCCCTGTCTAGAGAAGCCTGCCATGGCTTGGAGAATTGGACTAGATGGTCCCCAGAGGTCCCTTCCAACCCCCAACATGTTTGGATTCTGGGATTCTCTGAATTTTCAAATCCACAAATATTTTTTAAAATTCAATTGACACCTTAAATGCAATGTTAATTTATGTGGGACCTTTAAGTTTCATTTCTGTCTATCTAGAATGTGATGGCGTTTTAAATGGCAATTGATTATTAAAAATATATTTGCTCTTTTGAGCCCTAACAAACTGGACCTGATGAATATTTTACTGCAGAGATGCTAAAGCCTCTATAAACATTTTTAGTAATCTCAACTGCTGTTGAACATTGAGGAATGAGCTGCCATTTTAAATCTAAGGACACACATCTATTTACAAATTATAGTGGGATGTGTTGAGTAATACCAAATGCCAGCTGATTTGTTCCAGGTTTGCTCTCAGCTATACTATGAATAATTAATTATCATTAAACTGCTATAAAGAACCCACTGAATGAATTGGTCTGATATTAAAAAAAAATACCTCACTTTACAAATTATTCTGTGTATATTGTATGCAATGGGAATGTGTGTATACTAGGAAAAAAATTAGTGAAAACAGATATCCACGTGAAATTGCTTGTGTTTGCTTAATGCAGGTACAGGAATCAGTTCAGTGCAGAAGAAGTCTGTAGAAAAGGAAGAATTATGTCAAAGACTTAAGGAACAACTAGATGCCCTTGAGAAAGAGACTGCTTCTAAACTTGCTGAAATGGATGCATTTAACAGTCAACTTAAGGTATATATCTAAATAATTATTCTTACACCAGCAAGCAGCATCTTTATTTCTTCATCCAGTCATAAAGATTGGTTTCACTTCTACTAGGCTTCCAAAAAGCTTTCTCCAACTTGCAGTGTCAAAGAAGAATTACCAAAGGTCTTGGAGTAAATAATGCAATAAAACTGCTCTCAGAACTACTGCTAATGTACTTAAAACATAAACCTCCTGCTAGTTATTGCTTTGCATGGATGAGCTGTTGCTCACTTTTAACTTTTGCCTACTGGAATTAATTTTGATTTAAAATTGAAGTTTTTCAGAAACTGTCAAAATCTATTCTTAGAGTAATGAGATTATATTGGCTACTGTTTATGGACTGAACACTTTCATTGAAAGAAGAACGCAGTTTCAGAGGATATTGTACAAGAAGATGAACACAAGTGGTATTCTCCAGGGCCCAGTATTGTGGCCAGTTCTCTTCAGTATCTTAATCAATGATTTAGACAGGGGGATTGAGTGCACCCTCAGTAAGTATGCCAGTGACACTGTGCTGGGAGGGAGTGTTTATTTGCTTGTTGGCAGGAAGTATCTGCAGAGGGCCTTGAACAGGCTGGATTCGTGAACTGAGACCAACTGTTACAAGATTGAACACGGCTAAGTCCCAGGTCCTGCAACTGCATGCAAAGATACAGGCTTGGGGAGGAGTGGCTGCAAAGCTGCCCAGCAAAGAAAGAACTGAGGCTGTTGATAAGCAGCCAGCGGAACGTGAGCTAGCTGTCTCTCCAGGTGGCCAAGGAGGCCAACAGCATCCTGGCCTGTATTAGGAATTGTGACCAACAGGAACCAGGGAAGTGATTGTCCTCCTGTACTCAGCACCAGTAAGGTCACACCTTGAATGCAGTGTTCATTTTTGGGGCTCTCACTACAAGAAGAGACATTGAGGTGTTGACACAAGTCCAGAGAAAGACAATGAAACTGGTGACAGGTCTGGAGAACAGGTCATCTGAGGAGTGTCTGAGGGAACTCCAGTTGTTTAGCTTACAGAAAGGGAGGTTGGTGGGAGACCTTCTTGCTCCCTACAGCTCTCTGAAAGGAGGTTGTAATAAGGTGGGCATTGGTCTCTTCTCCCTAGTGACAAATTATCGGGTAAGAGGAAATGGCCTCAATTTGCAGAAGGAGAGGTTTATATTGGATATTGTAAGAAAATTCTTGACTGAAGGGGTTATCAAACACTAGAAGAGGCTCCTCAGAGTCGTGGTAAATCCTCATCCCTGGAGGTGTTTAAAAGGTGCAGAGATGTGGTACTAAGGGACATTTGTTAGCACCAGACTTAGTAGAGTTATGTAGTGGCTGGACTCAATCTCACAAATCCTTTCCAAATGAAATTTCTGTGATTCTGTTCTGTGTCTCTAAGCTCTGATAGCAAACAGGTATTATCCTAAGAGTAAGGATAGTTTACTTATTAGTGTAGAATTTAAGATGTATTTACTAGTGGTCTTACAGGCATTTTTGTTTCTGATGTAGCTCTTCACTTACTTATAAACATGTGCAGCTTCTCGGGCAGGACATCATGCATCCACTTAACTTTATTTACCAGCTTACTGCTAGTGGCACTGATGTGACCTTTATTCTTACTTAATGGATTTATGCTGGGCCAGCCTTGAGGTCTGCACTCTCCAGTAAAAGGAACACAAAATAAAATTCGTGAGCAATTAACAAGTTTCTTTTCTTTATTGAGTGGCTGCATATAAAGTACAGTTTTAATTGTTTATTGCATGGCTTACTGTGTTCAGTGGCTGCATCCACAGTTCAGTCTTCCCTAAAGTATGTTTTTCAAAATACAGTGCAAAGATTAATTGGCTTTTTATCTGCCTTATCTTACAGTGTGAGAATATGGATGATTCTGTTCTTCAGTGCCTTTTGTCTCTGCTAAGCTGTCTCAACAACCTCTTCCTCTTACTTAAGGTTATTTTCTAATCTTTGGCTCTTTTGGTTTTTAATTATTTCGCAGTTTTTCTCTGCTTATCCTTTCTGTTTGGAAATACAACTTCTATTAAGTAATTTTCCTTTAAAGAAAATGGACAGGCTCTTTTTCTTTCTGCTGGCTTTTATGTTCTATTAAATACTTAACTTTTTCTTACCTGCTTAGAAATCCAAACTGTAAACTACTGATACGCATTTTATTTCTTAATAGTCTATGTTCAGTAGGTTGTTAGACCCAGATACTTCTCTTTTTAGTTAAGATAATGTCAATCAAATGTATACTGGTTTAGATGGAAATAGTGTCTTCTCCCACTTTTCCATCTGTTGTTCTTGAACTGTATCCATACATCTTAAGCTATGAGTCAGGTGTATGAATTCTTGTCCAAGTTTCAAGTCTAGAAATAGCATCAATATCCAGAATATGACATATGTGGTATGACATAGCAAGCAGAATGCTATTACACTTCCAAATTAACCTGATACTAAAACCTATTTGCTGTTTTTCCTCAACATTGCTTTTGTCTGCTGGGGTCAGAAGTCTTTGAGAATAAATTCTGAGTAAAATACCAAATAATTACTTAACTGACTTTTCCATTTTGCATAAGGGTTTTTCTGGCCTTAAATCAAAGATATGGGAGTTTTTATAATGCAAGTTTGTTTCCACAGAGATTCTCAATTTCTATGCAAAATAAAAAGAAAAACTATTCTCATCTGAATATGTTTGGGGGAAGATGGTAGTCAGTTGCTTGATTTAGTTTGTTGCTACAGGGACTTTCAATGACTCAAAATTTTCAGGTAAATTGCACGCTATGTCTTAGGCAACAAGATTATTGCTTGAGGTGCATATTGCGGTGGGAATGTATCTATCTTAACTGTTTCATTTATATTTATGAGATCAGATATAAAAAGTCAGGGTATACCTGTTGGACCAGAGTATGGTATACAACATAGGTTAGGTAATGCATGAACTCAGTGTTCTTAAAGGTCTTTTCCAACTGCAATGATTCTATGATTCTTTGATTGCCCAGTGTGTATCAATAGGACTCATAAGAAAGTATCTTTCAGATGCTTTGTAACATGGTGAAGTACAATATAAAGTAATTTTATTACTGCATTTTTTTTTCTACTGTGAATTTAGTTGTTGCGAAGATTCACACTGATTTTCTGCTGTGATAAAGTTTGTCATCAGAGGGAGATGGAGTAGAAATTGAAGCATATGTTCAAAAGAAAAAGAGTAGAATTGTGAAGTTTACAAATATAGGAAAACTCTTCAGGTAGTGAAAAGTCTGAGGTAGTGTGTTTAGGCTAATGCCTCCCACATTGGTAAGCCTGCTGGATATTTTTATAATTTTTTTTTGTCAAATTCTATTCAAAACTCATTCAGAAAGCATCACAAAGGCGAGCACCCTACTGAAAGGATGCATTCTCAGGTTTGTGATATTGTGCTGGCTTTCAGTTAAAGCCTGCCTCCTTTTATTTATTTAAAATGGGCTTAATTCCCTTCTATGTCCTTAGATAGTGTTGTATTTGAACACTCAGTTATGTATCTTCCCTATTTCCTTGTCATATTTGCCATTTCCAGTAGGTGTATGACTGGAAGGGCTCTTTCAAAACCTAAACTAGAGACTTTGCAAACCTGTCATTTACTTTTATATGTCTGCTTATTTGGCTTTCTTTACAGTGACCTCCAAGGACTATTAATAACTTAAATTACTTAGTCCATTTGCAATAAAACTTGGTTCACAAAGCATTAAAATGCCTGGATGTTTTCAAAAGATTGTCTTTGTTCCTTTTGATGTACTTCATTGTGTTTCTTCCTTAGGACCTGAGAGAAAGCTACAGCACACAGCAATTAGCCTTGGAGCAGCTTCATAGGATCAAACATGACAAAATAAGAGAGGTAGAAAAAAGAAGAGCTGGACTTGTGCTGAAAAAGCGACTGGAAGATGAGGCTGCAAGGTACCATGTCTGAATATATCAGCATTACAGTTTTTGAAGCAAAAGACTTCAATAAGCAGGAGATCTTATCAGTAAAAATTCATCCTAGTGAGTGGTCTTAGATAAAACTTTTTATTAGGATGATTTGAATTACCTCTTTCCAATCTGTTTTTATCTTCTTTAAAATACCCCACACCTTATAATTAGGGTAAACCAAGTAGTCACTTCCACTAGTAAGATTTTTAGCTCCTTTAATAGATAATGCTTACACATTTAAAATTCCTTCTATTTTCTATTTTGCTGGCCTTCAGAAGATCTGACCTGTTTCCTTAGAAGTACTTCTGACTATTTTTTTGGCATGTTTATCCGGTTATGAAATTCATACTTGAGACAATAGGAAACGCATTTACTGCTTGATTCCTGTTTTAATCTTGAAAGCTGGATGACTGGCAGGCTTATTGTTTAAAACATTAGTAAATTTGGTTCATTTTTTAGGAGGGCAATGAGAAAATGCAAATACATGTCTGAGAGGACCATCCCTTCACATATGTGGTCCAGGTTTTGCTCAACCCAACCTTGTCTCAAGCACTTTTCTCAGTTCTTGATTTCTTGTGGACTTGTTGCCAACTAGTTTTTTCTTTTGTTTCACTGATTAAGAAAGCAGTTTCTAGGGTTTGATTCTTTCTGTATAAGGTGCCACTCTTGTTTTCTTCTCTCCAGATGGTCTGCTGTCAGCTGCCTATTTTGTGCTTAGCAGAATTCGTTTGAAATGGTGCTAAAGAGAGTGTGGAGCAGTACTCTCAGTAGGCAGTCCTCAACTCTGAAGTTGCTTTGAAGTGCTAGTTTTCACTTCTCATTCAAGAGAGAGCATTTTTATGCAACAGTGTGATGGAGTTTCGTGGCATTTGTGGCAGTCCCTTTGACAGAACAATATGCCGCATGTATAATGACTTCCTGTGAATTTTGCTATTGAACAGAACTGTCTGATTGAGTAACAATATTGCTGCACAGCTCCTACTAGAACCTGTCACGTGCTTGAAAATACAATAAAATTACCATCAGATGAGTGGAGCTCCTACAGTGGTTTGATTAAGCAGTCTTCTCTAGGCATAGACCCTCAACAACCTCTTCAGAAGGTGACCTAAAGAATTTGATTTGTTCTTTTCAGAAGAAAGTTTTGAGAACTAAAATACAATGATTTTTAAGATTGTAACATTGGATAATAATAACTTCTTTGGAGGGATGAGACACGGGGTCAAGTCTGAGTAATTTCAGTAAATAAAGTCAGATTTCCAGATTTTTTCTGCTGAAGACTGCGGCAGTGACAGGAATAAGCATATTGAATAGATGAGAACAATGGAAGAAGGAAAAAACTTCAAACAGCAAAGAACAATATTCAAAGGCTATTTTTAATCTGTTTTGAAATCTTCATTTCCAGTTATGAGATTTGGATACTACTTTGGTGGACAGCTTAAAACCACAGATCACTTTTTGCTCACAGATCACTTCTTGCTCAGAAGGATGTAGGTGAGCAGAAGTGCTCCTGGAGGTGCTGCACAAGTAACCACGTGGCAGTGCTTATGTACCAAGAGTTTGAATCCATTTGTTATTTGCATGTGAAATACATGCATGTTGAAACAAAGCATGGTCTCCTGTTGAAGAGCTTACTGTCTAGAGGGAAAAGTAGGCATGGTTTTACTTAAAGTGCAGTCAATTACTCTGAACATGATCTCCTTCATTCTTATCTGAATGTTTTCCCACTCCTCTCTTTCTTTTCTTCCAGAAAAGCAAAACGGGAGAAAGAAAACCGATGGCAGGAAAATATCCGACGGGAAGAGGAGGAGAAAAAGAAGCGACTAGAGGAAGAACGAATGCAGGAAAAAGTTCAGGAAAAGCTGAAAGCTGAAGAAGCAGTTGCCTCGATGAGAGAAAGGTAAAATAAACGACTTCATGCAGAGGAGGAGAGAAATAGACAAGGCACCATCTTGAGGGAAACAGAACAAAGGCAGAGGCAATTGGAAGAAGATAAAAGAAAGCAAGAACAAATTGCAAAAGAAGCTGAAGAAAGACGTAAACAGAATGAAGAAAAAAAGAAGATAAAGGAAGTGAACAACTCTCAAGAAGTGGAGAAGTCCACTTTGAAATCAAACATACATGAGAAGTTTGCAGATCTGTTGAAACCAATAGAGGGTAAAAGTCTTAATCCACCCTGGAAAGATGAAGGTAATCTTAGTCTGTTATATTTTTG
>VWYK01093517.1:7840-27971 GCA_013399775.1 Semnornis frantzii
TAATTTTTCTCTATTAAAATATTCCAATTAGCTCAAACCAGCAAAATGTGCCTTACAGATTTTTGGTTTTATTGTCCTTACAGAGTGTGTAAATTCAGTGACTGTTTTATGACTTCACAGAAGCAGTCTAACACCTTACAGCATATCTTCATATATTGCCCTCATAAAGTTCTCTAAAACAACTAGATAAATCCTAATCTGTAAGCATTTGAGAACACAATAGCCTTCATTTTGTAATTTAAAA
The DNA here is from genome assembly GCA_013399775.1 of Semnornis frantzii. Taxonomy (NCBI): domain Eukaryota; kingdom Metazoa; phylum Chordata; class Aves; order Piciformes; family Ramphastidae; genus Semnornis; species Semnornis frantzii. Next base: position 8,085 of record VWYK01093517.1, read on the forward strand.
TCCAGTAGGAAAATTGAAAACTCTAACAACAATTTTTAGAAGCTATTTTGTGTGAAGTTGTCAAAATCTACTGTAATTTTTGTATGGTATAGGGTGAGAAAGGACAGGACAGTTGATTTCAGTTGGAAGGAACATCTGGTTCAACTGCCCGACTGATTCAGGGCTGATAAAACACCAAAGCACATTATTAAGTGCATTGTTGAAATGCTTTTTAAACACTGACAGGCTTGGATCATTGACTACCTCTCTAGGAAGCCCGTTCCAGTGCTTGACCACGATCTCAGTGAAAAAATCTTTTTCTAATGTCCAGTACAAATCTTCCCTGGTACAGCTTTGAATTACTCCTGTGCGTCATCATTGTCAGGGAGATCATAGAATCAGCATTTCCCTTTCCACTTCCCCTTCTCAGCAAGCTGTACAGAGCAGCAAAGCTACCCTCAGCCTCCTTTTCTTCAAACTAGACAAACTTCAAACTCAAAGTACTCATTTGCTCCTCATAGGACATACCTTCCATTTTTTTCATTAGTTTTGTTACTCTTCTATGGATGCATTGAAGGATCTTCACATCCTTCTTAAATTTTGGGACCCAGAACTGCACACACTACTCACACAAGGTGAGGCTGGTTATACTGTATTTAATGCAACACAAAATTATAATTGTTTTCTGAGCAGCTCTGAGCTCTTTCCTGACACTGATTTGGCATGTGGGCATGCTCTGTCGATACAGAAAACCAGGAGCATGGTGAAAGATCTTAGCTCCCTCTGGTCTCATGAACAGAACTCAATGAATGATTGACATTCCTAGTTTCTTATTACCAGATAACCTTCACTTCCCCAAGTCTGTAGGGTTTTAGTAGCAGTTGGCTGTGTGCTGTGAATTTATGAATTTCCATTCCCAGTTCTAAAACCAAAAGCCCAAGAGAATTATTGACTTGTTTAACAAGGTAAACCAGTAGGAAAATAATGCACAATAAAAATTACTTCTGCTCAAACAGCATTGAAGCTTCTGTGCAGCAACAATTCCCACATCAAAATTTTAAATTTTAGGGAGTTCAGTCTAAGAACAGATAAATACTAGAAGTGATAACAAAACCAAACAAAATGATCTTAAAATGAATATTTTTGTTTAAAATTGTATGCTTACATTTTGCTCTTTTTCCTGTGTATGTGTAACATTAATACATTTTCCCCCTCTCTTTCAGAGGAAAATCTGTATTTTGGAATGTGAAAACATATAATTTTCAATAAATAACAAAGAATTGTCAATAAATACAGAATTTTCCAATCAATACTAGGAGAACAACTGAGAAGAAAGCAGATTTTCCTTCCTCTTCATTTTATTAACATGAATTCTCAATTTTAAGCATGCAGTTTTATTAAGTCAAGCATGATTCAATATCTAAATATCCACATTTAAATTCTTGCTCGGTTAACCACTTGGAAAAAAAAAAAAAGCTCACAGGTATTTGAACAGTTCTAAAGTAAGACAGGCAATCTTTTCTGATACTGCTATTGCAAAATGTCACCATCTGGCTAATCTCCTTTAAATTAGGCGAGAATAACTGAGTTAAAAACCCAAATCTCACAGTCTACCCAGAACGTCCAGTAAAACTGTGTGGTGAAATCCAAGTCAGTTAACAAGTTCTTTGCTGCAAGTATATCCAGAGTTAAAGAAGATCAAAGACTTACTGAGAAGTGGAAGCTTTTATATGGTGCTTTTTGTGCCTGGACTATTCCTGGATTTCAAACCTAGTTTAAAGCTCTTCCTATAGACCCTGCTAATTCTTGTCCCATGATCCTTTTCCCTCTTTGAGACAAGTTAACCTCATCTGTTTTTAGCAGGTCCGATGTCTTATGCACCAACCCGTGGTCAAAGAACCCAATGTTCTGCTGGTGACAACAGGGTCAAAGTCAAGAATCCATCTGATGGCTCTCCAAGTCCTCCTCACTCCCTGCATTTGGTGGGATAGATGAGAACAGCACTAGTTCTACTTGCTGATCCCTTAACCAGCTGTGCCAGGGCCCTGAAGTCTCTCTTCATTGCCTATAGACTTCTTGATTTAACTTCATCACTACCTACTTGAAAAATTATTAACAAGTAGTAATCTGAAGGCTGAACCAGTGTTGTTTTTACATCCTTCACCCTTGCCTATGGGGAGGCAGTGGGTCTAGTCTGCAAAGAGGGCCATTTGTCCCCTTCAAAAGTGAGTCTCTTATAACAAGGACAGGTATTTTTTTTTCCCTTTTTCTTTTTCTTTACTGATGCAGTCGTGATACAAGGCTTACTCTGACTTAGCAGTGGTGACTTCACTAAGTTAGGTGAATGTTCATCCTCATTGGTATTTGATTCTCCCTGCAGAGCAGTGTATCTATTTCACAAGGGCACCTGTGGATACATGGTGGGCACTGAGGTGACATGCCTACTGCTCCTGCCAGGAACTTGTCACCATTGTTCCTCATCCTCTAAATCAGCCTGTGCAGTGAGCTAGAGAGAGGATGGGGAGCCCTCTGCGTCCATAGGTCTCTGCACTGGTTGGTACTGTTTCAAGGAAGGTAAAGTCTATCTCCCACTCACACTCTCTTATAGCCTTTTGAGCTCCTCTTTCAGCTCAGCCACCAGTCTGAGCTGGTCATTTGCCTGCTTGCAGAGAACACAGGTGTTGTCTCTGCAGTCTGCCATTGCAAGTGCAAGGCTTTTGCACTCCTTGTAGCCAGAGGCTTGGACACCTATCTGTTTATGTGGGACCATCACATTTCTTTTGCCAACAGCTTTTGTCCAGGTTGCAAGCACAGCTCTTGTTGCCTGTGCGACTGCAAAGTGTCATGACATGCCCAGATGACTCACCCTGCTCCCTTTGACTGACCTTTATCAGTGGGCAGTTAAATAGCTTGCTGAAGCTCAGCCCTGCTCATGCCTTGCCTGCATCTCTTATGGGAGCGGCCAGCATGGTGAAGGTATTGCTCCACTCACTACATGTAACCCAGCTTTGTGAAAAAAAAAACAACAAACAACCCAGGCAGCAGTAGTGCATGAAGCACCTGCGGGCAGCTCTGGCATTGTTTACGAGTAGCATCCTGCTGAACCGGTGCTCATTTTCTCCCCCCACATTGTCTTCCCTTAGCCCCGAGCAGGCCATAAATTGCCCAGTTGGAAATTTGCTGCAGCTGCTGCCTTGAAGGTTGCCCCCTCATTAGTTACCCACATAAGAGTCCCTCTGGAGATCCAAAGGGAAGAGAGAAAAGAGAAAGATTTGATTTTGCTGCCCACTTATAAAGTGATACAGGGATTTTGGGATTGAATAACAAAATTACAATTCCTGAGGACAACCAGGTCCATCCTCTGGGACAGGACTTTCTCTCTGTGGAACCTGGGACCCCTCAAACCACCACAACACAGTAATGACACACATGGAAAGTCGAGGATTTTCAGGCATTAAAACCCAGTTGCTTACTCCATTCAGATGTGAAATGCTTAAACTTGCTGCACTTATGCCACCTTAACTGAATGACTTTATAGATCTGAATACTTGAAAGATTTCTTTTCCAATTAGAAGTCACCCATCTAGTGGTAACAGACTTGCCAAGCTCCCGCAGTTAAACACTCTGCTAACTGAAATAGTAGTCAGGGAATTTCCTCTTGAAAGCAAGAAGAGAATTTAAGATCACAATACACTTTGGAAACCTCTTTTCCATGATAGCAAATTTGCAGCTTTTAGTAGCCATTCTCGAATTCATCTAAGCTTTCTCACTCAGTTTTCAGACACGTTGTACTCATCAGTACTCAATTTTCAAATAACCACAAGGTTGAGTGTCTCCAGAAATGTCACTCGCAATCAGTACATGAAGTTTCTCAGTTATGGCAAATTGACCTTAGCTTGCTACTGAAGGCCAACCCAGATGCTATCTCACCCCTTCCTTAGTAAGAAGGAAGGAGAAAATAAGATGGAAAAGCGAATGAGATAAGGACAGGGAGATTACTCGCCAATTAGCATCATGGGAAAAAAAAAAAAAAGTCTTTACTTAGGAAAATTAATCTATTGCCAATTAATAACACAGTAGGAGAATGAGATATAAAAGCAAAACTAGAAATCCCTTCCCTGGATCAAATTCACTCACAGAATCACAGAATGTTTGGGGTTGGAAGGGACCTCCAGAGATCATCAAGTCAAATCTCCCTGACAAAGCAGGATCCCATAGTGCAGGCTGCAGACCATTGCATCTTACCAGGTTTTTAAATTCTACAGAGAAATAGACTCCATAACCTCTCCAGGTAACCTGTTCTAGTGCTCCATCACCCTCACAGTAAAGTGTCTTCTGGTGTTGAGGTGGAACCTTCTGTGTTCCTTGTCCTATCACTGGGCACCAACTAAAAGAGACCATCACCTTCATCATGTCACTCGCCCCTTAGAAATTCATAGGCATTGATAGGATGCCCTTCTTTTCTCAAGACTACACAGCCCTGGTTCTCCCAGCCTTTCTTCACAGCAGAGATGCTCAAGTCCTGCAATCATCCTCATAGCTGTCTGTTGGACTCTCTCCAGCAGATTTCTGTCTCTCTCGAATTGTGAGAGCCCCAAACTGGACATAGTATTCCAGGTGTGGTCTCACCACGAGAGAGCAGAGAGAGAGACCTTTCCTAGACCTGCTGGACACACTTTTCTTAATGCACCCCAAGATGCTGTTTGCCCTCTTAGCCACTAGAGCACCTTGCTGTCCCATGGAGAATTTGCTGTCCACTAAGACTCCAAGGTCTTTCTCCATGGAGCTGCTTTCCAGTAGGGCAATTCCTAGCCAGTCCCTGCTGTCATTCCTTCCCAGATGCAAGACTGCACTTGCCCTTACTGAAATTCGTGAGGTTTGAGGTTTGCCTTTGCCCAGCTCTCCAGTCTGTCCAGATCTTTTTGGATTGCAGCACAGCCTCCCAGCATGTCAGCCACCATGCCTACTTTTGTATCATCAGCAAACTTGCTAAGGGTACACTCAGTCCCCTCATCCATGTCACTGATGAAGACACTGAATAAAACTGGACTCAGAACTGATCCCTGGGGAACGCCGCTGGCCACTGGCTTCCAGCGTGGACCCTGCACCACTGATTACAACTCTCTGAACTGTTGTTGAGATAGTTACTGATCCACCTCATGGTTCAACCATCTAACTTACTTTTCTTGAGTTTACCTATGAGGACGTTATGGCAGATGGTATCAAAAACCTTGATGAAATCAAGATAGATGATATCCACTGCTCTCCCTTCATTTATACATTTGATCATAATTCTTCTATCTCCTCCCACTGATCAGCACAGGGATGAGTAGTGGGGTTGAGGTCAGTTCATAACATCTTGTCTCTGCCCTTCTCCTCCTCACATTCTTCCACTGCTCCAGTGCAGGTCCTTTCCACTGACCCAAGTTCTTTAAGAGCTGCTCCAGCATGACTCCTTATCACAGAGTATAGTCCTTCAGGAATGGAGTGGTCTAGTAGGTGTTCGACACCAGCCATAGGACATGCCAGAAAACTTGCTTCTTCATGACCTCCTCTCCACAGGCTGCAGCTTCCTTCATGTTCACTTGCTTCAGCATGGAATCCTTCATGGACTTGAGGGAAATGCCTGCTCCACCACAGTCTTCTCCAGGGGCATCTCCATTCTGGCACCTGAAACTCCTCCTCCTTCCCTAACCCCGGGGGCTTGCAGGGTTGTTTCTCTCTTAGTCCCCTTTCATTCTTTCCTCTGACAGCTCAGTATTTTGCCCTTCACATATGCTTTCCCCGAGGCATTACTACCATGGCTGTTGTGCTCAGCTGTGCCCTGCAGCAGGTTGGTTGGAAACCAGCTGTGCTTGGCGCAGGAAAGCCCTGGTCTCTCCTCACTGATACTGTCCTGCAGCTCCCCGTGCCAACTCCTGGGCACCTGCACTGCATACACTGCAGCTGAACAATGCCCTGCCTTTCTCTACAGCCCATCTGGCTGAAATAATGGGATTAGTTGTGAAATAGGTTTATATCTACATTTCCAAATGTATTTATAGAGCAGCTAATACAAAGATGTATTTCTCTTTTTATAGTAACAGTGAAGAGCGCTTTGTTGCAAGAGAAATACCAGTTAAGCCAATGCTGCTATGTCTTACGATGATTAAAAGCAATGAATTGTGGCCTTATATAAACTGAGCATTCCTCTTGGGTAGGTGCGTAACAATATTCTATATACACATTTAGAAAACTCTTCACATTTCTCATCTTCTCTCACCACGATGCAGAAATCTGCTGTCTACCTTCGATGCCTCTCAAGTATTTATTGCATGTGATTGTAGTTCTCTAGAAAGCAGACCATCATCTCTTTGGGACATGTGCCAGATTACCAATATCTCAAAACTTCAGTACATAAGCCTTATGAAGTGTTGTTGGCACTGGTGGCTAAGGCACTTAATTTAATGAGATGGGTTTGCCATTGCTGAAACTGCTGAATGTAGTATTTTCGACAGAGGCAAAGAAAAAGCTAATTTATTAGGCCTCTGAAACTGTATTAAACTATTTTTACTGTGCTGCATTTTTAATATAAACACAAGAGGGCCACAGAAAACATTCTTTCATTCTTTGGATTTCACACATTGCTGAAGACCATTTTCATTCTCCTGCTGCTATGCTGTACAGTCTCCCTGGCTGCCAAGGCACAGCATATGATTACATATCTGATGCATGTAAAAGTAAAAACAAAATACAGTTGTTATAGTATGTTCTCTCTAATGACAAATGGCAGCACACTTTTGCAGTATATTGCTAATATTGGGACCTAAGCAAAAAGCAAAAATGTAGTGGCATCATTAAAAATTGAGTCTGAAATGGGAAGGAAATTAGAGCCTTTATGAAAAATGATCAGTCCCCCAGCACACAGAATCATGGGATCACAGAAACATTCAGGTTGGAAAAGACCCTCAGGATCACCAAGTCCAACTGTCCCTTGTTCTGCCAGACATTGACAGTTCTCTGGAAAGAGGTATCTCAGGAGTAAGATGCCCTGCAGAAGGTTTAACAAAGTTTCAGATTACTGTGCACTGCCAAAATGTTTTAGTTATGAGAAGTGATTTTGTTTTTAAATCTGATTTCATTATTAATTGTGGGGATATTTTTTTTTAATGTCTTCATTAGTTACTCTTGTTTTCACAATTCCATCTCTGCAGATTTTGCAAGGTTTGTTGCTGCAAGCTAGATTCTCATATCTGGCTCAGATTATATGCAGCCTAAGGTATACGTATACTGTATAAACTATAATGTACTCCATTTCTTGTCCAGCTATAAGCTTTAGAACAAGAACACAGAAATAAAATAAATGAATTGAAATGTTATAGATATATTTTTTTAATCCATGTTTCTGACATTGTGTTAATGACACTTCATCACTCTAGGCTTGGAGATATTTTTCAGACCAGAAAGCTTAACTTAACAAAGAGTATGGGATTGACTGTGGCTTCTAAAAGTGGGCTCCTGAAATATCTATGTGCTAGTGTGAATGCCATTTAAAAAGTCCTATCAGTAACAGCTTCATGAATTTACTAGTGCATCATTTGCAAAAGGGCCTACACATGATTCCCCAAAGGAGATGCAGCAATCTGCGAGTTCTTGCTATGTAAGCAGCTACACTTACTGCTTACCTGCTTAGAAGCAGAGTCCTGCTTGGAAGGCCTGCATTCTTTTCCCATTGTCACTGAAGTCAGAGACCTTCCACAAATGGCACAGAGCACTGTGAATTGTCTTATGACATCACTAGTGAATTACTTTGCAGAAACCACTGCATGGAAAGTTCTATGCTTTTCTCCCTCTAACAGTTGCATACTATTTTCTGTTTCATTGTGCTGAATACTTACAAACTTTATAGCAGTTGTACTTTTAAAAGCACTTGAGCCAAAACCATGTGCATGCACGTACCAAAAATTTAACCACAGAGTAATACAAAGAGAGACTCAAATGTGGTTAGATGATGAAATCCCTAACATTCCAGTAATATCAATTTTCACCTTCTCAATACCATACCATAATACTTCAGAATTATGAAGTGAACCTTTGTGATTCATACTCTCTCCCGATTGCTGATTTAAAATAGCACTGAGTTTCACTCTGATTTTTGAGATACACTAAAATGTTCTTCAGCAATTATGAGGGGTCAGAGTTGAGCAAACCTACAGAATTTTAATGAGTTTGCAGTGGTAATTATTTTTAATTGCCTTCCATCTCATTAGAGTACCAGGTGGCAGCTATGTAACCTCACCACGGATGCCGATTGTCTATACGGCCACATATTTCTCAGCAGTGTGCTGGTTTGAGCTAATTGGAATATTTTTAATAGAGAAAATTATACTATAGGCTGTGAAGGAAAACAGTGGTGATGTCTACTTCACTCATAGGCTTGCTGTGATGTTTAGGTATAAGAAAACCAAAACAAAAAGATAAGAGTCTCTCCAGCGGGCAGTCTAGGTCACTTGCACTTGCTGGCAGCTTGGGTCTTGGGCTAGCAGCTCTGGCTTCTCCTCTCTGTTGAATAACTTCACTAACCACTTTTCTTCTAATCCTCCCCAGCCGATCCTCTTTGCGCGTAAGCCAAACCTTGGGGTAAGGTGTGGGAGTGGGGAGAAGGTGGAAGGGTGGTTGGGAGCCCCTCCTGGGGTCTCTGATTTCTGGGAGGNTTTTACAGAAGGGGGGGGGGGCGGGGAACTCCCAAACCGTCACAAGCAGAAAGTAATGAACAGGCATATTCAATGCCCAAAGCCTCAACAGCAGTCTACAAATGGCAACTTTCAACAAGAGTACTCTGACCATACTCACACTAGAATTGACTACAAAGACATCATTGAATGGTATGCCCAACAACAAAAAAACACATATTTGTGAAAATATTATGTCCTGGTTTATACCATGAACTCTTTAAATGCTTTTGCTTCCCACTTTAGAAGCAAAAATAACTGTGTCCATTCCTGGTTCACAAAGCAATATAGCAAAAACATGAATGCTCCTCTACACCTCCAACTCTTCTGCAATAATTTTGTCTTAAAATAATGCTATTCATAGAAAGAGTTGATTTATCATGCAACAGGAAGAGACAGTTTCAAATGGACAGAAAAAAGCAGCAACATGGGAATTTTGCCCTATGTGCCTGTTGGCTGCCAAAAAACTGTGCAAAAAGGCACAGCTCAGTAGGATCAGTACTTTTTAATATATGTAGATTAGAAACTTAAAAATGAACACTACAGAAAAAAAAACAACCCATAAATCTATAAACCACTCTTTTTTTACTAGGGGGCAAAATATGGTTGATGCACCCTGTTATTAGGACTGATTAAGAGTTCTGGCTTCCAGATGCCTGAAATGGCCTCTACATTCTATAGCATCAATGACAACATTCTGCCTGCACGCTAGCATAGTTTTGTAATATATAACAACCTCTAATGAACTGCCTGAAAAATGTAGGCATTTCCTCTGTTATTTTAAAATAAGATGAAGTTCTAGGACCTAAAACCTGTAATTCAGTATTATTCAGTTCTCTTCTTTGTCTGGATAAATACTGATAGATTTCTACTTTCTCTGGATCTTTTTTGCTTGGTTTGTTTTTTCGTTAGTTGGGGGTTTTTTTTTGGTGTTTTGTGTTCGTTTTTTGTTTTTTTTTAAATATATTTTGTTGTTGTTGCTGTTTTTTGGGGTTGTTTGGGTTTGGGGTTTTTTTTTGGTGGTTTTTTTTTTTTGGTGTTTTGTTGTTGCTGTTGTTTGGGTTGTTTGTTTGTTTATTAAGAAATACATTCTACAGAAAAAATTATAGATTTATTTCATGTGTCCTTTTATTTTTTCTTTCTTCTTTGTCCATTCTTTGCAGTTCCTGATTTCAGGCACCTCAACTGAAGAGGTAGAAAAGTTGTGCATTTTACCTGTTTTATGTTGATGATAAACTACATCTGATGCTGGTTACCTGTTCACAACTGAGCCTTAAATCCTCTGATGTTTTTAAAATTTATTTATTTATTTTTTAATTAAAAGGCTTTCTTCCTTTGCACATGGCAGTGGACAACCCAAGGCAACATCATGTCAGAAATATATGTCTCAGTATAGTTATAATTTAGAAAAAAAAATGGATTTTATCATTATCTTGAGGATTTCTCCAGGCTCTTCACTTATTAGCTAAACCAAAAATAATTCCTTCCTCTGATTTTCTACAATATGCCATGGCAAAATAACCAATGGTCTTAAAAAAACCCTTTTAAACTAACTTCTGGATATCAAGCTGTTGAAAGATGGGATGGTTATCAGTGTTTGAAAACCTTACCTTAGCCAATTGTTTGGGCTAATTTTTTTTTTTCCATATTGAAATTGCAGGTTGATGCTTAAGACTTTTACTATCTCTAAATGCTGGGTTTTTTTTTTTTTCATAATAGTATTATATAGAAAACTAACAATGATACAATTTGTTACTTCACAATGGTATGTGAGACAGGACAGTTACATATGTTCCTTTTTATCCAAAAGGCTGAATTAAGCATTGCAGATTAGATTACCTTTCATGGCAACAATCTTTCCACTCATTTCAGTGGAGCTGGAGTATTTCACAGAAAAGAATAGTAATAGGTGTGTGAACTGTCAAAAATATATTAAAGCAAGGAAATCAGGATGCATGTTGCCTACAAAAATACCAAAAAATGAAACATAATGTTATCTGTCCCTGATGTAACATGACAGTAGATGACATTCAGTAGGTACCTTCAGGTCTATTTTTATGACCTATGTGATCATAGAATGATAGAATCATAAAATGGTAAGGTTGGAAGGGACCTCAAGGATCATCTAGTTCCAATCTCCTGCCATAGGCAGGGACACCTCCCACTAGTACAGGTCACTCAAGGCCTCCTCCAACCTGACCTTGAACATCTCCAGGGAGGGAGCAGCCACAACCTCCCTGGGCAACCTGTGCCAGTGTCTCACCACCCTCACTGCAAACAACTTCCTCCTGACATCCAGTCTAAATCTCCCCTCTGTCAGTTTAAACCCATTGCCCCTTGTCCTGTCATTACAAGACCTTGTCAATAGTCCCTCCTCAGCCTTCCTGTAGGTCCCCTTCAGATACTGGAAGGCTACTCTAAGGTCTCCTGGAAACCTTCTCTTCTCCAGGCTGAAGAGCCCCAACTCTCTCAGTCTGTCCTCATAGGAGAGCTGCTGCAGCCCTCTGATCATATTTATGGCCCTCCTCTGGACCAGCTCCAACAGTTCCAAGTCCTATATCACGTCCATATCATATAAGCATGATCTATCAACATCTGTTTATTATGATGATGTGTTTAGTGGTAACTCCAAACTCAAAGAAATGTTACAATGCTCTTAAAGTCAATAAACCCAGTAAATTGAGATAAAAATGATCACACCTCAAATAACATTGGCTTTGATATGCATACAAAGATGAAAAGGCCACAATGGAATGCTTATTCCATGAAAGAAGTGGGGATAATGCAGTAGCTTGTATGTAAAAGCCTGTAGGTGAGTTTGCATTAACCATGTGTGTATCACAGTTCAAGCAGTATTCTACCCTTTCCAAACACATACTTTTTCTTTTATTACCTTACAATTCTGTCAAGACATTCTGTACCAGCACAGCTTGAACTCATCAGTGGCTAAGCTTGTTATGGATAATCTTATTTATTCTATCACCTCTCTGCCAGATAATCACATTACGGTTTTCTCAAGGGCTTATCACCTTGAATCCGCTGAGGACCTGCAACATACACAGAGAGGGAGAAAAAAAAGATGTATTAAAAACTTAATATTTTTCTAATATGCTTAGAATGATTGTATCAAGACTCAAAATTATTACTGCATTTATTAAATGTTTCAGAAGAATAGAATTAATGGGCATAAAAATTAAGCACTACGAATATCACTTCTGATAAGGAGCAAGCATTTACATTTTCTATTAGTAAGTAGAACATAGAGTCTATAGTATATTAAAAAATATTCTTATCTGTAATGAGTTAATGATAATCCCCAAGAGTACAGATATGATTTCTGTAGGAAGACAAAGGTAATATCTGCTTTTCACTAAGGCACAGTATAAAAGGGATACTTTACTCCAACCTTTTGATAAGCATATGGGAAAATGGAATTGATTTGTTGAATAACTGAAAACTGGACATTGAAAGGAACCTCACAAAGTCCCAGTAGATGTTTTGGACAATGCTCAAATATTTCATGAGGCAGAATTATCTATTGGACTTCTAATCTAGACTGGACTAAATGCTACTGAGTAGTGCACATAAAACAGTTTTCCACTGGCAAATAAATGCATCAATATGCTTCTATTTATGAAAATTAATCACAAAAGTAATTATTATGACTATATCAGATTTTTTTTTCAAACACATACCATATAAAGATGTCAGAGCCTTTCCCTTAATATGTTCAGGCAATATTTCACAAACTTTGTCCAAATTAATTTTCATGCAGAGGACCCATAGTATCCCTTAGAGCTTCCCTTTGAAGATGGACTTTGACCCTTTCAGTTACTTGATCCAATATGATGATTAAATCAGTAAAATTAAGTAACGACTCCATCCCTGCACTGCATTTACAGGCTAATTTTCCTCTCACTTGTGTCTATCAAGACTACTGTAAATGCATTAGTCTAGCTTCACACAGTTCAACATATCTACGTTTTTCTATGTGGCCAGTCAGCAGAAGTTCTGTGAAATAGGGAACCAAGTTCTGTCTTCAGAAACACTCAAGTATTAGTAGAAATTTGGTGTCTCTATAAGCAGAACATGATCCTAACTACTAGAAGCTTTTTGAGTATAGTCTTGTGTGATTCACATGGGCATTTGTTTGAGTTAATGTGTCAAATACTTCTTCATACCCATGCATATAACTACTCCTTAGGCAGGAATGAATAATAAGACACTCTGCAGTATGGAAGATGATTAAATAAGAGGTCCTGTTTTGAATTTTGGGTGCATCCTTCTACATGAAGAGCAACATTCTGTGTATACTGAAGAGATCTGACTGGTTTGGTTATCATTTACCCACAGAGAAGAGTTTTCAGTGTTGTGAAAAGAAGGTACTCACATACCATAAATCAGAATTAAAACCATGTTAGAGAATGTTTCAAAAGACGTTTTTGTGCTTTAAATGTTGTGCTTTGTTGAATCTTCCATATTATCTGCAGTGTAATTTTGCTTTGTAAGCTCTTTGTTTTTTTTTTATGCTTAGAACCAGGAATTCCAGTAAATAAAGGCTATGGTATTCACCAATGTTGTTCACCTGGTAACAGTCCTAAATCCTATAGTTCTCTTTATCAAACCTCCTGCTGGTCTGGTACTGCTTGGTGCTATAAAGGCAAATAACTACTAGTAAGACTGAGACTTAAATTAACACAATGTTTTCTTTGACTTGGCTCCATGTCTGCTTACCATGATTTAAAAAGACACTTATTGAATGTCACCAGTTGAAACCAAGTGCTGTTTCAGACCTTTAGTTCTTCATCAATATTTAAGGATTTTGCTTCCTCTGATCAATATTTCCAGTACTTAAGCAGCTATTTTTAACTACTGATATTCTGTGTCTGCAGCAAACGTAAAAGTAACATATTACAGGCAGCTTGGCCTTGCACCAAGGTCTGCCTTGTTCGTTTTGAATCCACTGTTCTTTCAGGTCCCTTTTATTTAGAGGGCATTTCTCACTTTTTTTCCTCATACTGTAATAAAAATAAACACAAATCTCAAATAGCATCACTCACAATATGTATGGAAAAGTGATTCTGTATATAAATATATACATATATATACATATATGTATAAAATGTTCTGTAGTCTCATCCACATCTGCACTAAAAAGAAATGCACCAAGTAAGAAGGATAACTTTTACACACATTTTAATGTGTGGCATTCTTGTGTTTCAGAATTTTTACTTGAATGTACACTCATATATTACAAATGACAGAACTTCTGCCAGTGTCAATAATATTAATTCCCATACTGTGGGCATATGATTTAGTGAAAGTAAGAACCTATGTTTCAGAATTCAAATTATTCTTTAGTTATATTCAAAAGTTTGGTTGGTAGGGGTATTTTTGGAAGACTTTTTTTTTTGGCTTTTGTTTGTTTGTTTGTTTTAGGTTTGCTTTGCTTTTTGGTTTTGTTCATTTCCAGAAATGCAGGGTTTTTTTTAATGTGGGTATGCACCTGACTGAAGCTTTTTCTCTGTAAATATACACAAACATCAACATTTGTGTGAAAACTTCTCAGGAAGGACCAGTGTTACTGATTACGCAAAATTAGTAATCGATATTAATTTTGATATCCAACCAGAGATTGTTAATAACTATGAAAATTGTTTATTAACATTAAATCTCACCAGAAAACTTCTTTACAAGGTTTGGAAATTTATACACACAGGGAACAGGTAAAACTGGAACACGTTAAGAGGTAACCAGCAAACACAAACATTATACTGGAAGAGAAGGTTCCTGTGGTAACTACACAGTTTGTGGTTCATTATCCTGCTTAGCCACTGGATGGACACAGGAAGCTCCTTTCTGCTTATGGCAGAAGGCAATTAGTGATTACAAGAGGCTCACAAAATATTATCAGACAGTACCCAAAGCCTGTGGAGGGGTTGCTGTTGGTGGTCTCAAAGCCATTAGAGGCTTTGGAGTTTTCCCAGGCTCTTTTCTCAGGAAGCTGTGAGTCTGGCACAGTCTCTGACCTGGTTCCTCTTGATTTCAGATTCAGCAGCAGCCTTGCAGAGGGGCAGGCAGGATGCAATGCCATGGGCAGGGTTGGCACAGTGTCATGCTGGCTGTGCAGGCCGATTGCCTGCAGGCATTTAGAACCTGTTCCTGGTAAACTCGAGGCTGTAGAGTTTCCAGTCAGTTCAGGATGCAGCGAGACAGTAGCAGCAGGCATGAATACTATGGCAGAGAGCACATTGTGTTATTTGCTCATCCCTTTCTATCAGTACAGCCCAAGACTAATGAACCTTTGGACACAAAATAGCCAATCAGGATGGCAATTAGCCAAGCTTGACCATATTAGGTGAAGCCATAGGCTTGCTTTACCCTTTTTAGGACAGAACACAGGCCTTGCACAAGGCATACACAAGCTGAGTGTGTGTACCTTGTATACCACAGGATGACAAAGATGTCTGGGCAAGCCAGAGTCCTCAGACTCAGTGGCTCCAGGTTCTTCGTCCTCTTTTCCGTGGTTGCTCCTCCCCAAAACAGAAGGAGGGAAAGCAGAAGAACATGTCTGGGCAAACCAGCCTATTTTGGCCTGCTTAGGCCTACCACAACAACCAGTTAGAGGAATATCGCTATGTTAAACTCTAATTTCTGGCATCCGCTACAGAAAGTATCCATGAAGCAGCTCTTTGGCAATCACAGGAAACCCACTGCAGCTGCTGTGCAAGATGACACTTAAGCAAAATTAGTTAGAAGCTTCAAATATGTCTGTCCTCTCCTACAAAAAGGAGAGCCTCCTGGCTCCCTTAAACAAATTCTGTCACATAAAAATAAGCAACATGGGTCACAGTTTAGTCTAGGAACTATGAATTTCTAATGGATTCAGTTTAATAGAGAAAAAAAAAATCACCTCTCCTTTGCTTCTCTCCCTCCCTTCAGACACTTTTGCATATCAGCTCTAAAGCATGTCTCATCCAACCTTGTGAGGTTACATACACAGGTCTCAACATGATCAATCATCCACTGTACTCTTGCAAATTTTGTGTCACCAGAATATCCATTACATAAATAAATTAAATCCCTAGACTGCTGTTACAGTATACCTTCCTCTAGGGCTGCCCACGTGGATGGGTGGAGGCTCTGTGACTCTCCATTAAGACTGTGGGCTCTTAAAGAAGGAATGGTGTGTTTCTTTCACATCTTTATACAATATTTAATACATTATCAGTAATTGCTACATAATTAATGGCAACATTGACTGGTTAAATAGCTCGACTAATTCAGTATGCTAAATACCAAATAGAATGCTTTGTTTGGTCATCTCAGATGGATGATAGGCAAGTGAAGTTTTCACTGAGTGTTTCCGCTTTCTGTCAAGGCTACCAACAGTTTTTCTCATCTTCAGAACTGGAAGGGCACAGAGAGGTGCATTTAAGGCTGATCTAGTGAATTCATTATTAAGCAAACAGCAGAAAGTATTCCTGTAGCAGCATACAAACGAAAAATGAATCTTTTCCATATATTTAGTCTTAACCATGCCACTCTTTTGGATCAAAGAAAATTCTGCTAGGTAAATAAGCATATTGTTTCTTTATGCCTGTCTGCAAGTTATGCAGGACATTATTGACAAACACCGCATGAGTTGAATAAGAAAGGCAAATCCAAGCTCTACAGCAACCAGAAAAACAAACAAACAAAACCCCAAGCAAACAAAACAAAACCAATGAAACAGCCAAACAAAAACAACAAAAGAGATAAAGCTTTCAAGCAGATCTTAGCAGCCTTCAATATCCCTTATGTCTACACACAGGAGGCCAAAATTTTAACCTAGTACCTAGGTTTTCATATGTGTCAAAGCACAACAAAATGAAATGTAAGAGTCATAGAATTGCAGAACAGTTTGGGCTGGAAGGAGTCTTAAAGTTCATTTATTTCTAATGCCCTTGTCATGGGTAAAGACAACTTCCACTAAACCAAGTTGCTCAAAGCCCCATGCCTAGGATACTTGCAGCAATGGGACATTTGTAAGCTCTCTGGGCCATCTCTTTCAATGCCTCACCACCCTCACAAGTAAAGAACTTCTTCCTTACATCTAATCCAAATCTACACTCTCAGTTTAAAACCATTGGTATCTGTTCTATCATTACATGCCCATGTAGAAGTCCCTCTCCATCTTTCTTGCAGGCTCCCTTTAAGTACAATAAAGCTGCTATAAGATTTTCCTGGAGCCTTCTCTTCTCCAGAGTGACCAACCCCAACTTTCAACCTTGCCTCAGAAGAGGTACTCCAAGCTTTTGATAATTTTGCAGCCATCTTCTGGACCTATTCAAGAAGGTCCATGTCCTCCTTACATCAGGACCACCAGAGTGGAATTCAGTACTCTAGGTGAGAGTGGAATAGAAGGGGAGAATCATCTCACTTGATCTGCTGGCCACACTTCTCTTGAAGCAACCCAGTATATCATTATCTTTCTGGGCTTCAAGTATGCATTGTGAACTCATATTCACTTTTTCATTCAGCAACACCCCCAAGTCCTCCTCCACAGGGCTGCTCTCAACCCACACATCACCCAGCCTGTATTTGTGCTTGGGATTGTGTGCTGGTTTGAGGCTAATTGGAATATTTTAATAAAAAATATAGGCTGTGAAAAGCAAACAATGGTGATGTCTACTTCACTCATAGGCTTGCTGAGATGTATAAAAACAAGGACACAAATATAGATAAGGGGGAGAGTCTCCCCGGGGGCTACTGTGTCTTCTGGCTTTCTGCTGTGTAACCCAACTAATCACTCTGATTCTAACACCTCTGTCCGATCCTCCAAACTTGCCTTGCAAGTAAGGCAGACCCTGGGGTAAGGTAGAGGGGTGGAAAGAAGGTGGAAGGGTGGTTGGGAGCCGCTCCTGGGGACTCTGACCTCTGGGAGGGGGATTGTGTTTCTGTATTACCTTTAACTTGTATATTTCTGTAACTATTCCTGTCTATTGTGTATATATCTGCTTGTATATTGTGCTAAGCTGTACACAGAGCTTTGGTCCTTAACTTCCAGCCAGCTGAGCCTAGTCTGGGTGATTTGTCATGTTGGGGGTGGGGGTGGGGGTAATTCCCTAACCATCACAGATTGCCCAACTCAGGAGAGGGGCCTTGCACTTGCCTTTGCTGGACTTCATGAGATACACATCGGCTTGACTGCCTGGATGGCATCCTTCCTCTCTGGCATGTTGACTGCACCACACAACTTCATGTCACTGGCAAACTTGCTGAGGGTACACTTGACACCACTGCCCATGTAACCAGCACAGATATTAAACAGTGTTGATCCCAGCACCAGCCCCCTGAGGAATGTTAGTCTTCACTGGCCTCTGCTTGGACACCAAACTGTTTACTGTAACTCTTTAAGTGTGACCATCAAGCCAATTCCTTACCCACCAAGTGATCTTTCTGTCAAATCCATGTCACTCCTATTTAAAATCAAAGATGTTACTCAGGATGCAAAACACCCCTCAGCAGTATGGCCAACAGTTAAGGCACGGATGCAGAAGAATTTCCAGTTGCTATTTGGCTGTGATCCTTGATGCCTTGGGATAATATTTCACAATCTCTTGTCTTTGATTCCACTACTCAATGTCATTCTGGTTACAAATTAGTGGTTTAAGGACCACATGTTACTGGCCATGTCTCTGGCATATGACAGAATGGCTCTATAAACTCCATGTGCCCAAAAGAAATAAAATATTATCCACATTGCTTTAAAAATAATACTGTAAATGAAAGATCGAAATTTGATAATAGAACCAAAACTGACTCCTTTATAGTGAGATTAAGAAAGTATTTAGTATGCATTAAAAGGTTTATCATCATGGGCGATACGTTTTTTGTTGTTTTTTTTTTCCTACTGTGCTGCAGTAATAGTTTATTTTATCTTCATTTATCATTCTCTACATTTTAGCTTTCTGTGAGTCTACCACTAAGGTCTACTGGATAGCTAAACTGAGAAAGACTCCATTGTGTTAGTATGTAAATTCCTACCCAGTTCAGTGGTGTTTGTAAAGGTGTATTACACGATGAAGTTTTAATTATTGTCTGATTTGCAGTTTCTCCATTAAATACTTTTTATACTGTGTTAAAATAAAAAGTATAAACCTTTCATTGGGCATTTTTTGTTTTATTCTGTGATGTTTTTGCCAACAGACAGCTATGAGGATGTTTGCAGGAACCTGAACATCTCTCCTATTAAGAAAGACAGAAGACTGGGGCTGTGCAGTCCTGAGAAGAGATGGCTGAGAAGGCATCATGTCAACACCTATAAATGTCTGGGGGTTGGGTGTCAAGATGAAGGTGCCAGTCTCTTTTTAGTGGTGCCCAGTAATTGGACAAATAACACCAGGGTACAAGCTAGAACACAGGAGGTTCTATCTCACCCTGAGGAGACAACTCTTCATGGTGAGAGTGACACTGGAAAAGGTTACCCAGAGGGCTTTGTGGAGTCTCCTTCTATGGTGACTTTCAAAATGCACCTGGATGCATCCCTGTGTGGTCTGCACTAAGCAATCCTGCATTGGCAGGGGATTGGACTCAATAATCTCTGGAGGTCCCTTCCAATTCCTAACACTAGGTGACTCTGTGATACCTGTTTTGACAATAAAATGCTCTGAACCACCTGAGGAATTGCAGCGTGGATTTTATTTTTCATTTGAAAAAAGTCTTGTACAATGTAACAGGGACATAATCCATGCTTCTTATTGAAGGTTTAGGGTTTATTTCCTCAGTCTATAGTTATTTCTTTATATTATCAGAGAGAGAAAACTTGAAGACTGAAGAGGATCTGCAAACAAAAGCAGTAACAATTTGAAACTTAGGCTAAACCAGAAAGGCTTGTAAGATTTCAATAACTTTTTCTTCAACAAACCCAAACAAGTCACAACCACCACTTAAATACTTAAAGACCTGTCACAAGAGTATAAAAATATACCAATCAGGAGATTCTTGCTGTCTGTTACAGCTGTTCACGGATTGAAGCAATAGCAATGAAAACGAAACCCTGAGTGATCATCTGCACTAAAATCAAAGTGATCATTAAGCCCTTTAGGGGAGATGCTTAGTTAGTATAAGCCAACATAAAATCATAGAATGGTAAGGTTGGAAGGGAACTCAAGGATCATCTAGTTCCAACCCCCTGCCATAGGCAGGGACACCT
>VWYK01093518.1:0-14583 GCA_013399775.1 Semnornis frantzii
CATTCTGTGATTCTATTATCTCCAATTTTAAAAGTTTTTTTGTTTTTTCAGGTTTTTTTTAATTAGGTTGAAAATTTGATAAGGAGCTGGAAATATAAACTGACTAGAAACTAAAATCCCTGACCAGGACTCTTTCAATCAGTTAGAAATATATGATAGGTCTGAAGTTGCACAGCAGAAGTTTAGGATGACAGGTATTTCTTGATTTAAAGGGTTGTCAGCTGGAACGGGTTGCCCAGGGAGGTGGCTGAACCCCCACCCCTAGAGGTGCTTCAAAAAGGCAGAGATGTGGTGCTAAGGGACATGGTTAGCATCATGGTTTAGTTAGATAATGGTTAGACTTGATGATCTCCAAGGTCTTTTCCAACCAAACTCATGACTCTGATCTACAGATGATCTGCAAACATTTCCCCTCTCAAAATGGAAAGCCTGGACATCTACCAGATGGCTTCCCAGCCTTTTCTTAATTTCTCACTACTGCAATCCTACAAAATGCACTCAAAGACTTGTCTTAAGATATCACAGAACAACAAAACAATTCTAATTAGAAACAGTTCTTACTCGGGAGGGGCTTCACTCTTTTGTAGATGCCGAAGTTGATGAGCCCATGCCGCTCCAGATAGCTGTGCACTCTGTGAACCAGCACAGTGTCACCTACCAAATGGAAATGCTTTACAGTTATTCTGCACCTTCTCTACTCAAATGTAAACCAGCATCAATCCAGTAAGGTCACACCAAACATGTCCTTATCTGCACCCTCAACTGCCTTACCGCAGAGTACATCTTCTTGAGGAGACCTGGAGTTAATCTCCTGGAAACCACAAGCTGCTTTCCTGCAGCTGTGAGCACTGCCTGGAAAGCTCTCCAGGCCATTAACGCTTCCGTTTCTCTAGCACAAAATAACGTTTTCTGAAATTGACTACAGAAATCCAGAAGTCTTCACACAAAACTGTAAGAGGATTTACCAGTTTCAAGCCAAGCCACTACTGGAGCACTGAATCCATGATTCTGCAATACCTGACCCTGGTTCTGTGTACTTTTCAATGTTATCTTCTCAATTACTTCTTTATGGCTTCCCTCCACCCTTTCTCAGTTTATTGGGATCTTTTTTGATGAAGTTTGGTTGCTCTACTTCTGCAAGCAGTTCCTCCTGGCTCTTTACTGTGTTCTCTCATCATTGCCAGTGTGCTCAAGTCTTACACAACTTTTTAATGCCTCTGAAACTTTATGGCCAAGAAAATCTCACACCACAGCAAACCTTAAAAAGTGTATGGGAGCCCACTCCTGGGAAACTTCTGTAAGAACACAGTTTTTTCCCAGCTGTTTGGAATTCTGCTAGGAGCATCTTTTGTACCAAAGTCTAACAGGCCTGAATCAGCACACTCCAACACCCCATTCACACAAAAGTGCTCATGGAGCTCCACTAACAAGTAAAAGATTTGACTTACTGTTATAAGGTGCTTCTAATTGCTGGATAGTTGCCTCAAATGTCAGCTGAATCTTTGGGTTATCCAGCCAGAGCTGCAGCTGTATTTAAATAAACAAATGTCAGATTTTATTAAGCAATACAGAAGTGTTTCCCATGTGCCTGTTTGTTAGCAACACAATGAGATGAAACTTCCCAACAAGCTAAACTTTGGCGGTGCTACCCAAGCCATGCTGAACCTGGCACTCCAGTCTCTTTAAGGTGCAGTACTACATTAAGGCCCAGTCTACACCATTCTGAGCAAGTTTAAATGCATCCAATTAGCAAATCTCCTAATCACATGTATGAGGAAACATACACTGAAGCAAAAGCCACCAGAAGTCCTGTCTGTACAGCCTCCCTTCCAGCTGTGTGCCTAAGACAATGGCTACTGTTTTAACCAGGCATGCAACACCAGCTAGCATCTGACTTTTTACCTACAAGGCCATTCATTCAGTTCTTGATTCCAGTTATTACCAGCCAAATTGGAAATATCAAGCTTACTAATTCTACTCCTCTGGGGAGCTTTGGGTGTCTGTGCCCAAGCCAAACATCTTGGGACTGTGCCAATTACAATAAAGAAGATGTAGGTTGCAGTTTGCAGCTCTTCCAGAGCTCTGCTGTGCACTTACTTCACCTGCTGCTCTACAACCTCTGTTATCCTGACTGGAGGAGATCCTCTCACAGCGCTTCCTTGGAGAGGGATTCCTGCTTAGGAACTTCTTTAAGATCCTCCACAGCAAATACAGACCAGACACAAGCCCAGCAGCCCTCCCAGCACAGCCCTGCAAATCCCCCTTGCAAGCAGTCCTTTGAAAACCATCATGGCTGAGTTTCAGTGGAAGGCTTTTCTGCTCAGTGCAGCTGGAGAAGGATCACTCACTGCACATTTGGAGCAAACTATTTTTCCGGTTTCTGTGCTGGTTGTGCTCTGGTTTTACACATCTCCTGAATCCCCAAAAGTTACAACTTAGGTTAACCAGAGGGAGGTTTCCCAAGGGCCAAAGTCAGGCACTTAGCACAAAGATGTCCCCATACACGAATTTCAATTAACTGAAGTTAGTTAGCACTGGGTGCTTCCAGGGCTAACACAGTGATGGCCTTTGATGACTTGAATGGTAGCTAAGGTGTTTTCTCTCTTCGCTATGGTAACAAAGCCATTTAAAAAAATATTTCTTGCTTTCCTACCATGAATTTTTCTAACATGATTTGAGTTGCCTAAAGGACAGGAGAAAACCCTGAACTCTGAGTGCTGAGGAACCAAAAAGCACTGCCACAATTGTAAAGTATCACCTGCAAAACACAACACTGCTATTAAAGGTTTATTGGGGTTTAAACTTCAGGCAAGCTTGCCTGGACTCAGTTGAAGGAACTCCCCAATGAGTTATTATGTTGACCCTTCTTTCTGTATTTTAAGTTGCATGGAAGTGTTGAATTGGACAGAAATGCTACAGACACTCAGGAGCAGT
This sequence comes from Semnornis frantzii, assembly GCA_013399775.1. NCBI lineage: Eukaryota > Metazoa > Chordata > Aves > Piciformes > Ramphastidae > Semnornis > Semnornis frantzii. The sequence continues at coordinate 2,935 of VWYK01093518.1, forward strand.
TTAGTTTTGTTCAATGTTAGTTTCTTTTATGAGCTGGCAAAGTAGCTATCCTGTTCTGAGAATAAGCCACGTGGCTGGCTGGATGTCTCAGCATTACAGCAACTGAATGCTAAGCAAAGTAAAAAGAATTAAAGCTGAGAGGTTTGCCTTATTCTAAGCAACAGTGCCTTTGACTGAATACTACTTTTTAGCGTTCTACGGAGACTTCTCTAAGCTGAGATCAAGTACCACAGTATTTGCACCAGCTGTTTCTCTGTTTTTCAGAAGCTGTATGAGCTGAATCCTGTAGGTTTGATGGTTGCCATAACACTGCAAATATCCTACAGATTCTTTATGCTGCCTCACAGCACTGTCTCAAGCAAGGACTGGGAACACCTTCCATAGCAACTTAGCTCATGACAGGACGTCAGGAACAAAACCCCACCACCTCAACCCCCAAAAAATCTACCCATTGTTAGATATGGTAACTGCAGGGCACATGAACATCCTACCCTTAGTTCATCAATACTTTAGCAATAAACTTACAGTGCGGTTCCTGATGTACAAAAACACCTTCTGAGTCTGTTGGGGCCCACTGATTATATCAGGGAAGCAGGCAGCTTCTTGAGATGTCATACGGTCATGTGGAAGTCTACTCTGGAAGGCTGCACCCTCCACACCTACAATAAAAAGACAACTTGTCTGCAGGCAGGCAAAGGGAACTGCTGAAGAAGCATCTTCACACTACGCTTCCTAGCTAGTGTATCTAGTCAGGAGGTGATAGGGTGGCCAACTTCATGTCATGCTTTTATCAGGTTGTGACACTAGTCCTTAGTTTTGCTTCTGCAAGACATGTAAGTCCCCAAGGCAGCAGTTCTTCGAATTACAAGTGTCATCTAGGGTCAGTGAAAGAGATACTGTGGAGCAGGGACTCACACACCCAACCTGAAAAATCAGTGGGGCAGGGGCAAGTATCAGTAGAGTGAGAAGAGTCAGCAGAACATCTGCAGAACTCATCAGCCTTCAAACACATCAGCTTTAGATGCTCTCCTTCACTGTGTGGCTTCCTGTTTCTACCAGAATATGAAAAACATTTTGGAATCTGTTGAAGCCAAGAAGTCTGCAAGATCTAAACACAAAGCCTACAGAGACCTCTCACCTATTTTTCAAGCTTTCATTGGCACCCGGCTCGGCAAGCTACAGGAACCTCCCTTAAGCTCTCCTCTGGCATATTTTGTATATTGACATCTGGCAGGGCAATGAAACACAGCCTTCTTTATGCTTTTCCTGTGTCCCCCTCCTCAGGTGCTGCCCACAATGAACCACCACAGATTTCTGACTTATCCTTCTGAACGCTCCACATGGAAAAGACTAATGTTGAACACATACAGGAGACCCCTCATTCATAAAGGCACTTGCATCAATTCAAATGCTGCCAATGCAGTCATGCATCTTACACACTTCAATCTCATCTAAACTGCACAATATAGAAGACCAAGGAACAAACAAAGACATAGCTGCATAAAGTGCTACAGCACAAATAAAAGGCAAAAAGTGAATCCTGCAGGCTGAGCAAGCAGAGTGAAGTGCTGAGAGGTGAGACCCAGCAAGAACAGTAAGAGTCTTGTATGTCCTAGGAAGTGACTTAAGACCAGGACAGAGGAGAGGATATTTGGTCTGGAAAGATAGAAGCCAGTTCATCCTGAGGTAGAGAAGAACCCAGAAGTAATCTAGTAAGATCATCTGCTGAAACTAGAATTGTTTGAAAGACTCTAAATCAGCATCAAAGAAAACAGAACCTTGGAGTGTTACAATACCCAAGACAGCTGTTTGAAAGTCTGAAGCTCAAGTGCACAGGTGTTTGTGTCACTGCACTGGGGAGAGGAATTCTGTTCTTTCACTTCTGGTGCAGCCACACACACCTTTCACTTCCAAGCATTTTTACATCCCAAATGTGAAGATAAAAAAAATAAATCAAGGAAATGATTGTAAAGCTAAGGAAACATAATTTACAAGCACAGACTAGGAGACCTGTGTGATGACTCAAGGTAAAGAAAACAGGTACAGTGATTTTACAAGAGGAAATTAGTAACAGACCACTGCAAGAAAGTAAATTAAATTAACAATAAGAAAAGTTGACACACCCACACCACTTCTTGACAGGAATATTGTTATTGAATGGAAACCCTAGCTCTGCTGGAACCTCAGCCCCTTCATTGTCCTTCAGTCTACCACTGGCCCAACTGTGCAAACGTTTCTGTATGAATGCAGAGGCTAAATGAGGAATCAGTACAAGTGTGCATGTTAACCAAACCCAAGGCACCAACTCTTTGCTAACAGATCTTAATTCAGGTTCTAGATCATCAAAAGTTGGCAAAAGCTCAGCAGCAGAACTTTCAGAGCACAGTCAGCTAAACAAAGGTCTGAAGTGCTGAACTTGACTTCATCTGTAGGCTTATGCTGAACTGAGTGTGTTCCTCCAGATACTGGGTAAAAAGGGTTGACTCTCATGCAGCAGACCAACTACAAGGAAGCTCGCAGATATGTGGGTTTAAGGCACCTGGCCAGTTTCTTGGCAAACTGTGATTTATTTCTTCAATTGAGAACCCAGAGAAACTGGTGCTTCATGGGGCCTTGGAAAGAACTCCAAAGGGGACTATTGTTGCTGTTGGTTTTTCAAGGCCACTCTCTCTTATGGCTGTACTGAAACTTCAAAATATGAGAGCAGCTCTGGATGAATGCTAGTGTTCAGAAAACAGCAACAAAGACAACAGGGATTGACAGCAGAATTTAGAAAAAGTCCATTTTTTATTAGCAAAAGCATTGTTTTGTTTGGCCCAACCACCAGAAGATGTCCTTGAATTTACTTCTACAACTACGCAGCTCAAAGTTAAAATCCATTTTAGGTTGCTTAAATCCTCCCCCATCCCACACCTGTACTGTTTGTGTTTCATGAAAGCCATGAGTTAAAGGCAGTACCAGTTCGGAGCTACGCACACTTCACTTGGGGCAGGGAACTCTTCAGTGACTGAAGGAATGGCTCTGCCTGGTCTGGACTCTCATCTCTTCACACACATTCATGCACCCATTTGCCACTTCTGGCATTCAGAATCATCAACTCATGAGCTAAAAAGTCTGATAATTTCCTTCCCGACAGGAGAAATGTGAAGGTATGCTGCTCATGTAAAGACTTACTGAAACTTCTGAAAATGAAAAAGGCTCTGAAGGAAAAGTTACCTGGCTGTTGGATCAGACACTGGCTAAAGCACACACTCCACAGAGACACAAAAGGCAAAAGATGCAGAAACTCCAAAAAGACAATGCTGGCCTACAAATGAAATAGGCAAAGCATCCTTAGGGCCACAATCTACAACAGTTAGAAATTCTGTGCAAGTGGCAAGATCCACGTTTCTTTACCTGGAACAGCAAGGATGGACCAGCAGAAGACATCGAGTTATATATGCTTCCAAAAGAGCACCTTGGAGGCACAGAATAGGTTCTGTAGCCTTCAACTCCTTTGCTTAAAATCCTAATCCTCAATTTTAAAGTGAGAGAGCTGGAAAAAGATCTTTGGCAGCTCAAAGACACCACTGCTGTCAGTTAAGCAATATGTGCACACTGCTAGTTGTTGGCATTTTGACCCAATGCAAACACAGGTCCCCATCCAGCCCATGGAGAAGCAGACTCCGAACATCCCAGCAGACAGATGTAGGGCTGAGCCCTGCACACAGCTCAAACATGAGCCCTTGCAAAAGGGAAAAAAGTAACAAAGGAGCAAGAAGGTATCCCAGACTGTTTCTTCAGCAAGTGTGACAAAAGGTCTAGGATGCTGCAGTCCAGGTCCTTCTGTGTGTCTCTAGCTGGTAAAAACTGGCTAGATAAGAAATCTCTGCTTGCACATTTGGACTCCTCTGAACACGGAGAAGAGTGGAGGGATGAGAGATCGGCCTGAGGCATTTCCACACACGTTAGCATCCTTCTCTGCAGTGGGTACAGACCCCAACTGAAACAGGAGAACATCCCTTGCTTTTTTAACAGGTGGGTAACCAACTCCTGCATCTGCATCTCCTGCTACGGCCTGGACAGCCACACCCATGCGCACTCGCAAGCATCGATCCCTAACCTGGCAGCTCTGCTACTAAGTGGCAAGCATCAAACGCCACCCTCACCTGATGCTTGGCCGTCTCCATACCCTCCAGAACTGTCGTCTTGAAGTCCTCCTGCTTGCCCTGTGGAAGGAAAGAGGAGAACTCAGGGACCTTACTCCACAAATGAAACCACACTGGACAAGAGGCCGGCAGTTGGCGTTTCAGGTATTAAACTGCACCAACTAACTAAACCCATTTTCTGAGAATCCCATCTTCTGGAACCTAGGTTCAGGGCACCAAATTCTGTGGTCTTCTAAAGTTTATCCATGTTTCTGGAACACTTCACATCAGACTTTTAGGGAAATAAAGAAGCACACAATATGTAGCATTCCTGCTGGCCAAGTACGACCAACCTCATGCACAGCTAGGAGGTAACAGTAAGATTACTTTCCTTACTGCCAAGATCTGGTGGATGGATACCAGCAGCCTCTATGGATCATCTCAAACCGTGAGAATTTGATAATCTTGTCTTCTGTACTTCCAAGTCTCCCCATCTGCAAGGGACAGTAGGAACCATCCTGAAAAGCCTCTTACATTCAAGACAGCCTGGTGGGGATTTTTTGCCATAAATACTTCATGGAATCTTGATGACAGAAATTGGCCTTGAAAGGCTCAGAGCACTCAGGTAAGCTTCAGCACCCTTGATACAGCAACAATGTTCTAGCACACTACCACCTTTGAACCCAAGTGCATCTAAATTTTATCAGCCACATGGCTGATCACTATCCAGCACTGAAAGACAGTAGTCTTTCCACGTGGTCAGGACTGGAAACATGAGGAAAGGCAAAGCATTCATCTAAAAGATCTGAAGAAGCCTCAAAAACACCTTAGCCTGCATGTAAGTCCTAAATAGCAGCCCTGACACAACCAGGAACAGAGCATGTCTAGAACAGAGACAAGTACAGTTGTGATGTTTGCAGGAACAAAGCTAACATAAGTCATCCTCCACACTCTCCATCTTTGCACCAGCTCCAAGTTTAGCTTGTAAGCAGTATTCTTCCACAGTCAGAAGTTTGCCTGGTCATCACCTCTGGAGAGCAGGGAGCTGTGGAACACTACAGATGTGGTGAAGTGCTGTTCAACCAGCTGCTCCTGTCCCCAGGCTCTTTCTAGTCAAATGCTTTAACAGTACATTGGGTGCTTTCTAAAGTTCAAAGAACCCCTCTCTGAAGCAAACTGCTGTGGTCAAGGTAGGAGGTAGAACAGTCACTGCCCAGAGCACAACTTTCATGGTGTCATCTCCAAACAGGTAAGAGCAAGGTTTAACCTTAGGCTGAACACCCAAATGTTAAGATTACTCTGTTGAGTTTGGGACTGAGTCCATGGTTTTGCCAGAGTGTAACTTGAGGCTCTTAGGGGATGTTCTAACTTTGAAGAATTTCATTTGAACTATAAATTTAATCCCTAAAGCAAGAGACAGAAAGCAAACAAAATTTTGATAATCTAGATTGACATCTGGAATGTTGCAACATTCCACATCTACAGACAAAATAAACAGGAAATGAAACAAGAAAGCCATTTTCACTCAGCTACAGTAGAGAAGCAACAGTCAGTACCTTCTGTAACCAGGTTAGGTAGCCAGATGGGAAGTTCAGAAACTTACAAGAGAGGCCATGACAAATAGCTGTGTTTTGGCAGGCCTCGAAGTTCCAAAGTCAGGATTCAATGAAGTAAACATATCTGCAATAGCAGGAGAAAAATCCCTCCATTCAGCTACACTCTAAGGATTTTCTGGGACCATTTCCATCCTGGGAAAGACTAACATAACTCAAACATTGTCTCCACTACAGCACAGGCCATTTGTTTGCAGGAATTTACACCTCCACCTTCTATACCTTAAATTGAAAAGGTGCTGGCATCAGCCTGGGACATTCATTATCCCCAAATCAGCACTGAGGAAAGGGGACAAATTTTTTCTTTTTCCTTAAGTAAAATGAAAGCAAAGAAACCAATTATTTTCCTTTTCCATTGATAACAGCTAAAAAATTGTCAGTCAGGTTATTGCTTGCTCAGACACAACTGTAAACACCACCCAGCCCGAGGACAGAGTGTGGACTCATGGCCTGCCAGTGCAAGATGTTTCTCGTTCCCCCTAAGAAAGTCAGGTCCAACCTGCAGAGCCAGCTGCAGACCTGTGCTAACATCCAGTGACTGCACATGGACACAGCACATGGAGAGCAGAATCTACTGGAAGTCTCAAGGCAACAGGATGAGAGAGGTTTAACAGCAATCAGAAAGATGGTCTACAAAGAAGTCCACTGCATACAACTATCCACTGTCTTAGCAAACAACCACTAATACTGAACTGAATTAAGAAAACAGGCAAGTCAGATGGAAGACAGAGAAGAAACACCACTAAGTATGACTCCTCACTTGATGCTGATCTGGGTCATGCTCCGTCTCACACTTCCTTGGAAAATCACAACTAGAATATTGAGATTGTGGTACCACAAAGGAACTAAAGAGAGAGGAGCCCATGGGGGGTAGTTTAAAGAAAACCTTCTGGAAGCTAAAAAAAAAAAAAAAACAAACCAAAACACATTTTGGTGAAGGCAAACAAAAAAGGTCCAAAAGAGAAAAAAGCAGCAGGTTTCTTCATTTCAAAAAGGATACTGACAAAAAAAAGAACACCAATGTCATTGAGCACTGAAACCTTTTTGCTATCAGAGTATTTATCAAGTGAAAAAGAGGAGAGGTAGATTAGGGAAATTAATAATCACCAAATAGTGTCACACTTTTTAAAGCTGCTCTCCAGTAAATCCTGCACCAGTAAGGTGCAGTAAATCCTGAAAATCCAGACCCTAACAGTCTGCATAGCCAGAACATTGGGGCTCCTCCACAGCTGAACACATCAGTGGAACCCAGCCCACATAACACCAGCATGTCCCTGTCACCTGAGCATACTATCAATAACCTCCTTCTACTGCAGACTGTCTCTGAGGATCACTAACAAAACACCAGCTACTGTCATGATGAAATGGTTAGCATTCCACAGGGAAGGTCACAATCTCTAACAGGACAGCTTTACACCTCCACTGCATGACTGTAAACATGCAAAGGCAGTAAAATATCAGTAATACTTAAGCTAGTTTCTGGTATTTTGTTAAGTTTTCAATATGCAGTCCTGCTCTAGTTAGTATTTCTTACTGAAGACTCTTATTGATGCTTCCAGGAAATGACAGAGAGAAAGCCTCAGCTATAAACATTGCTCCTTACATACAGCAGTCTCCAAGCAGAAACCTCTTTCTGCTAACAGCTGTTTGAATTAGAGGTTTCAATGCACTTGTCAGCATACAATGATCTGAAGCTCTTGACATCTGCATTAATAAAGAGAGACACCAATGTACAGAGAGAGTTTCAGAAGCCACTAGCTGTGAAATGACAATTGAAAATGTGTCCCCTTCCTACACCTCCGTTTCATGCATATCACAGGATTTCTAGGAAAAGAGAACAGAGGCAATGACCTGAAATCTGCTTCTTTCGAAGGAGCCAGATATAACCTGTTCTAAAAGTTACTGTACGTAGGCAGCTAAATACAGCACTTGCAGAGCAGCTGCTAACAGACTCTTGTGTGCAAGTGACAGTCTACCACTGCCCATCTGCCACACCTCTGGCCTTCTGGGGTAGAACGCTGTACAAACTGCTTTTGCCTCAACCTGATTTCCAGAATTACTCTTAGAGGCACAAAAGGACATGTGAGAAACACCAGATCACAGAATGTTAAGGGTTTGAAGGGACCTCCAAAGCTCATTCAGTTCAATCCCCCTGCCAGAGTAGGATCTCCTATACCAGACCACACAGGAACACATCCAGGTGAGCTTTGAATACCTCCAGAGAGGGAGATGCCACAAGTCCCCTGGGCAGCCTGTTCCAGTGTTCTGATGTATATTAATATGAGGTCTCAAGGATTAAACTCAAAGTTTAAGCTAAGTTAAATAGTAAATTAAAGATACTTGCTCAATTACACATTAAAATTCCATTTCTGGTAGATCAGCTACAACTAAGAGCAGGGAGGGCTTCTGTCACTGCAAATAATCAGCCACACATATGAGCTACTCCCATACTGAGTTAGGATATGCAGCCAACAGCTGCAACTGAGAGATTGCAGTGGCAAATCCTAAGACATATACCACAACTGTGGCTTTTTGTGTGTTTTCTGAAACTGTCAGTGTCCCCAGGCTGACACCAGTCCACATTCTCAAACTTGTCAGCCATAAAGAAGCCAATTAAGAGCAGCAGAAATGAAGACTAACAGTTATGCACATCAGTCATGAAGCACAAAAAGTTCAGCTTCTAGGATTCAGTTACTGTCTGAAACCAACTAGCAAAGATCTCAGGGAATTTCTTCACTAGCTAAAATCTGCAATAACAGGATTTTGTAAACAGTAAAGGGATACACCAGCAGAGACCTAACTAATGGTGGGGGCTGTAAACACAGCACAAAGAATGGATATCATGGATTTCAAAAGCTGCTTCCTTAACAAGATAGACTGAAAAAAAACTTTCCAAAGTGAAGTGAATCTTTACAACTCTGTCAAAGGCAATGAGGAAAGCATTAATCTTCAAGCAAACAGTATCCAACCAAAACTTAGAGTCATACTTCAAAGCCACAAGAATTACTGTAGATTGACTCTTCTCCTGCACAGCAATCCTCCCAGTAAAGCTAACCTCTGGTCTCTCAGAGGAGGAAGTGAATGTTGGTGCATGAGCAGGTGTGGCAGTGAAGTGCCAAAGAGGTTATTCTGTCCAAGGAGCCTCCAAAGACAAGTCAGTAAGGATTGTGAGAATCTAGTGCAAGAGGTTTGGCTTGGTCTGGAATTAGATCATGCATATTCCCATCTTTATCAGGCTGTTCCTCTGTGTTTCCCCTCCTTCCACATACAGGGCCAGAAAAGAAAATACTGTGGATAAACCAGATCAAAACCAGACACAGCATTCAAGGTGCTGCACCTGACCCAAATTAATTTCTAGCAATAAACCAGGTATGTATTGTCAGCTGATGAGAAGATCTCTACTTACCAGATGGCTCCTCTGGCTCACTTTCATTTTCTTCTTCTGCAGGAGCTGGTGGAGGTGGTGGTGGTAGCTTTTTCTCTTTCTCAGCTTTAGCATTTCTCTCTTCTTCAGAGTAATACTCATCTTCTGACAGGTTTGCAAGACTCTCATCCATCTCTCTATACTCCACCTGCAAAAGGCACAACAGAGGATAAACTCTGGAAGGCATCTTTAAGTCTTGCCATTTAAATGAACATTACAAGCAGCAGCATTGCTCGTGGCTGAAAGCAGAGCCCTGAGTTACCTTGTGCAGAGCCTTAACACAGGTGCCACACTACCAAATCTTCAGCAGCTTACTGCTTTTTGTTACTTCCACTACCAATGTGTCTCTAGCTTGAATAGCAGCTTTCTGCTCATGCAGAGCTTTGCCTATCTGTATTTGTTATTTCATCACTTAAGCTCTCTACTTCCCTGCCTTCACCTCCCTGTCAATCTCAGGGATGACAAATTGCCTGTGTCCAACTCATGTGTTCCAACTTAGACTGTCCAGAACCGTACACAAGATTTGCTGAGAAAATCCCACACATGTCCTAATACAGAGCCATAGCTTGCACAGTATCCTGTTCACTGGAAATTCTTGCCCTGCTGCAGATCACATGTGTCTCCCCTCCACGATGGTTACATTTGACACAAGATCAAAAAGTAATATAAAATCTTTACTCCCATATATATCACGTATTGTTCACCAGGAAAAAAGAGTAACACTACAGGCTAAAAAGATGTGCTCCTCCTGAAAGAAACACAGAAACCCCAAGAGAAAACCCAGAAGAGAAGTGTCTCACACTGTTTAATAAACCAGGATTTTGTCTAAAGTTAGAAAGCTCTGCAAGCTGCTATTGAATTCTCCCAGCTAAAGGAAAGGAAAAAATACTCCTCACGATGTGCAGCTGTTGGCACATTACAAAGAAAAGAGTTCCAACAGCCTACAGATCAGCTTCTACAAAGGCACAGTTGTCACCAAAGGAATGGTAAATCTTCACTCCACGATCTGCCATCTTTCAAACGTTTGCATTCCACCCTGCCCAGCTGTTCACATGGTTGAGCAAAGGGTGCACCACCAGGATGTTCTGCCAACTCCCACAGCATTTGAACACAAACCGGTTCTGCCCCGGGGCCCACTGGATTCTGCCATCCATCCTCCTCCAGCACACACAACTGTCAGAGAATAATCAATTCCAATAAAAACCTAAGCTTTTCCCTAGGTTTATTTTTAACTTGGATACCCTCCCCAAATGAGTTCGCACCACAAACTCTGCAGTAAGGCTGGCCTGAAGTGGTCGTGGGGATGTGATGTGTTAGAGGTGAACGCAGATGGGCACAGTCAGTGCAGACAAACCCATACCACTAACTGCTGCTTGTTACACACCACTGCACCACGTATGAAACCCAAGCTAAACCCTTCCGAAGATCACAGAATGGTTTGGGTCAGAAGTCACCTTCACGAGCATCTGGTCCAACTGCCCCCCTTCCCTGGGCAAGGACATCTTTCACTGGACCAGGCTGCTCAGAGCCCCACTCAGCCTTATCTTTAACGCTTCCAACGACAGGACAGCCACAACTTCCCTGAACAACTTGTTCCAGTCTCTCACTACTTTCATTGCAAAAAAATTTCAACCTAATGTCAAACTGACATCTCTCCTCGCTCAGACTGGCAGCAGCCTGGCCTCTCCAACAGCAAAGGGGCATTCCAGCTGCAGACGTTCCGCTCCGCAGCTGCAGTACAGCACAGTTCGCAGGAGCGGTTTCAGCCTCCACACCAAACGCACCCAGCTCTCCTGACAGCCACGATCTCCAAAGTCTTCTGCAACAGTGTTTACACCAAAACTTTCCCCACCAAACAGGTGCTCAGAACCACTTACCGCAGGGCAAAATTATCGAAAGCTTATTATGGCGTTTAGCTTTAACACAGCATTATTAAATGGGCAATTGTAACACCTGTAACACAGCATTGGCTCAACTCTCCAGCACCGACTGAGAGAGGCTGCAGAGCAGCCTCTATGAACTGTGAAATCAGACCCACTCCAGGCGCATAAGCATCAACAGAGGCTGCATCCATACACCCCCAGCAACGAGACAAATGTGTTTATGAGAACATAAGCCGAGAGGAATTGGGATACAGTGCCAGGATCGTTTCGGCTTGGGGTTCTACTTTTAACGGCTGAGTATCTGACCAGAAAGCCCTGAAAGGTTCCGAGAACTGCTGCAGACGCTGCCCTTTGTAACAGCGCCGAGTCCTGCCTAGCTGCCCTGGGAGACCTTACACTGCATCTGCCGCTCGCACGCCTGCACCTTCCTGCCGAAGGCTCCTTCCCGCGGGCAGTGCCCCCAGCCCACACGCTAGTGCCGCCTGAGAGAGCACGACCGGACCGGGTTAAGCCTGCTCCCTCTGCTCAAGGACGGGGTTCGGGCGCCGCTCCGAGGGGGGGCGGGGCCCGAAGCACAGCGGCCGCAGCAGGTCCCGCCCGAG